>JAQIXG010002083.1:0-18914 GCA_034700105.1 Oconnorella tubifera | reverse complement strand
CAAGCTAAACCACATATTTTACTGAACATATAAAAATAGTTTACATAAACTTTTAATTTATAAAGGACCTTATAGTTACTACATATATTATTCTGTGATTTTGTTTCAGTTTTTATGCATCTAGGCATTTCTATGTCTATTCTATTTCTATTCAAATTTCTACGTATTTCTATTTATTTCTATGCTTTATTTTGCAATATCAAAACACACATTCTTTGTCCTCTTATAGAATTAAGTCACAACGATCCAACTATGTACGGTACCACTCGTTCCGGTTCAGAACGTACTCTCTGTCCTTCAGAAAGCCTCCAAACTTTAACCAGTACCTCCCTCTCTTCATCCCTCAACTGCACTCGCGTCGATTTCCCTTCGACTGACCACGACACTTTGCCACGAGTCTTTCCGCGTCGTGCGTCGGAAAAATCCCAGCGACCCCAAGTGACTCCTCGGACCCCCGCCCCAAATCCTCTATCTCGTAAACCTAGTAGCAACACAACCGTTCGTTTAAAAAACATTTCCAATGAGGGTGATTACGCGGATATTCTTCGGCCGTCGTCGAATGATGATGTTGTCGGTCGCCCCGGTAGAATGGTTCCTATTGGTCGGTTATCCGACGTGCCTCCTTGTCCTAGTAGAGTTGATAGGTTATCCGATGTTTTGTTAAGACGGGATGTGATGCCAGTTCCGAACAGAAGAAAACCTGTCGTACCAAGAAGATCTTTGGATATTCCGCCTAAAACAGTAAAACAGCAATCGATTGTGTATCTTAAAACATCTCCGGTAACTGGAGTTTCACCTACTCCTATTTGTATTTCGTCTTATTCGAATCCTTGTTATTTTTATAACGCTAGAAATAGCGATTCTATCATGCTACATTATTTGTATTCTGGAGGTTTGCCGAATATTTCACCGGATATCCAACAACCAAAGATGAGGTTATCCATCCCTTCGCCGAGTCGTAACTTATCCGAAAAAGAACGTAACACGTTGAATAGGAATTATTCCTGTAGTGATATTTTTGCTGTACTCCTGCGTTTCAGCTCGGAACATCTCAAGATCGGGTCGTCAAAAGCGACGTCGCTGGATTGTTGTTTGGATGAGAAGGATTCGAGTAAATCCAGTCGACTTAAGAAAACAACATCGGGGACGATCAGCAAGCAGAGTTGGTTTGACCACGTCATCGAGCTGACAAAGACAAAGCTCATAGGAGAGGCAAAGTCTGACACAATGTTGAAGGCTCGCAGTATGGAGAACTTTACCTCGGAGCCAGTAGCTCCGGGTTTTGCTTCTCGTAATGACGCGTTGGCAATGCGTCACAGCGTTCTTACCGAGTCTTTAGTTGGAGGAATGAGAGAAGAGTACTCGGAGATGGCAACAAAACAACGCTGCCAAAATGTTGATGTAATTGTTAAGCAATCAGATTTGTGTAATGATGTTTTAAATTCGACAAAATCTCCAGAAAAGCGTAGCGATGTAATTACAGAAACTTCATCTCAAGGTCCACCGATTGTGGCTCGACAGAAACGAATCAACCGCGATCCTGATTGGATAAGTCATCCTAGGAAACCGCTGCCTTATCGGGATTTAACTCCATTTGATGGTGACATTACCGCTTCGAATACTTCCCCCCCTGATGTTATAGAAATGCGACAAAGATATACTAACAGATATGCGGAAGTGCTACCAAGTACGCCAGAGAAAAGATTAGAAAGTCAAGAGCAAAGTGTTCCGAAAAAAGTTGATATTTCGGATGGGATGGAAAGAAAGAATAAAAAATTAGGAGGTTCATTTCATGATAGTCTCAGGCGACTCAATCGTGCGAAATCAAACTCAAAACCAAATCAGAGGTACTTCGAACTACGTTCTTGTTGGACACCGGTTGTGGGTGGGAGTCCTTCTGAAAGTGGAAATAGGATGGAAAGATCCGTTCAGTCGGCGGAAAGGTATTTATCGATGAGCGGAATTGAGGGTAAACGCGTGGCGAGTGGAATCGCGGAGCATGGAAATGACGCGGATATTTTTTGTTCGGTTAATTTACCGATGGTGAAGAAGAAGAAATCGTTGTGGACTCGGTCGTTGAAGTCCGGTACTTCGCAAGCTAAGGACGAGGGTAAAGGTGCAGGGGAGCAACCTGATGTTCCCAGACAAGTTGACTTTGAGGGGCAACGGCAGAAGGTGGCAGCACCTGTTTCTGATTATATGGATATGACATTGTGTGCTAGAAGGTTTGTAAGAACTTCTGGGGTTGAAATGTTTACATAGAAATTAATTTTTTATTGTAATTGGTATTGAAGTCATTTGGCTTTGGATGTTTCACAATATATTGATGATCTTTTTTGTAAATAATAAGAGAATATAATCTTTATAAATGAGTTTTCAGTTAATTACTTACTAATAATACGCTAATTCTAAGCCTGTATTTGATTGCATTATTTAGTTCAATGAATTTAGATTTATTTCTCATTGTAAAATTACAGTGAGACTACTTCATCTAGATCTATTCCCCAGCAAGGAAAACTTCGCCAAGCTCGCAGTCTAGATAACGAACTTGACCGCCCCGAATCCGACCAATCAGCTTTCAACGAACGACATCCACCCAATCAAAAACTCTCTTTCAACGAATCAAAAAACGTTCTTCGCAAAAACTTCGACGAATCAAACGACTACATTCCCGTTTCATACCCCCGACGTAGCTACGATAATACCGTCGCCGCGCAAATCGTAGCGACTCCCCGAAGCGTTTCATCTCGCTCATCTTTCCATCATCATCATAACTCGCAGCCGTCGTTGAGTCGCGATGAAGCGTCGCAAGATAGCGACACCGCTAGTGTTTCATCCAAGGGTCTTACCTTCAGTTTGATATCGCGAATAGTGCGCAGAGCATCATCAGCGCGTGATCGACTCTCTTTCAAAGCCAGATCCGGTAGTACCAAGACATCGCCAGGAGAAGTAACAACGCGACGACTACCTCTCTCCAACGCGCCAAGAATTTCATCCCATTCTTCATCTCCCGCGTTTCTCTACCCCGCTGAAAACAACCCGGATAGGTTTCTAGATTTACAGAAACATGAGGAAACGCCTGTTTCTACCCAACTGAAAAGCATCCATGAGGAGGATGTGGATATTCGGGAGGGATTGTTGCGTGAGAGTCATCCCGATGTCGTTAATGACACGATGTCGAGCAGGTTGTTTGAAATGCCGAGCGGGTTGGATGGATCGTCGAGGATCAGCGCGACGAGAGATTACGGGATTGCGGTGGCTAAGACGAGGAAGCCGAACCTTACGGTGGATTTGTCAGATGTGGGGAAGGTGTCAGAGAGTTTAGCAAGAAGGAACAGATTGATGAAGATTAAATCAGTGGACTCGTGTGCGGAAACTGTGCACGGTGGTGTTGGTAGGTGATTTTTGTGCTTCGTGATTTCTTAGTTTTATTTCTTGTAATTTTATTGTTTTATGATTTTTACCTTATTCTAAAGTTAAAGATTTGAAGTCTTTTTTCTTTATTCTCGTATGCTTCTAATTATTATAACTTATCTGTAAATCGTTGCATGGTTTAGTCAGTAAGTTTTTTTCGCTTTCTGTAAATTTATAATTTGATTTTTTGTGATTTTGTGATTTTGCCTTTAAATATTAAGATCTATTTTATTTATTTTCTTATTCTTCTAACTATTACTACGTATCTTAAATGTAAATCTTGCGTCAAGGTGAAGGAAAGATGTGTCGACGTGAGACGATGTCATCAGTACGTACGCACAGAGAGAGTGACCCGTCGGAGTCATCCGACACGGACAGAAGATCTGTGACGTCACAAACTACGGCTATCAACACGCAAAGACCGAGATCTGGTAAAGAATACCAGGTGACTGCTCACAGAATAATCTTCTCTAAAGCTTCGTATCTTATTAAAGCTTTCTAGCTTTTTAAAGCTTAAGAGCTTTTTAAAGCTTTATAGCTTTTTAAAGCATTGTAGGTTTTTAAAGCTTTACTTTTAAAGCTTTATAGCATTTTAAGGTTTTATGGCTTTGAAAGTTTTGTAGCTTTTTAGAGCTTTGTAGCTTTATAAAACTTTCTGTCTTTTTAAAACTTTGTGTCTTTTTAAAGCTTTGTAGCTTTCGAGTAAAAATTCATTATTTAGATCAGCGGTTCTCAACCTATTTTAAATAATTTACAATTTCTTATTTTCTTGACATTTTACTCATATATTCTACAATTGTACTTCATCTTAAATACAGTCAATTTTATAGTTTTTGTCTCTATGTTGCGAATGCAATTTCAGTGTAATTCAACCTCTTGAATTTTAACTAAAGAAATCAATCCGTGAATATTTTACGTTTCCTTTAGGTGATAAACCGTCGTCATCTTGTCGGAGACGATTCGTTATCAATGAGTAGCTCCAACTTCACTCCCCAACCCTCTCCCTTCCTCACGTCCCAGGCCTTCACCCCCCAGAGATCCCCTTGTCCCCCCACTGCAGGGTCTGCCGCCCCCTCTCACTCGGGGATATTTAATTTTGATATCACATCGGCTATGCATAATTTGAGTTGTAGTAGCGGAGATGAGTCGTCTCCTAGGTTAGTTATGAATAGTGAATAAGATTTGCTTTAAGTAAATAATTGCTAATTAGTCTTCTGTAATATGAGTAGAACGTTTTACTGATTGAATTAAATATTAATTTTATATTACATTTAAAGTTAGTCATAATCAAAAGATAAAAACAATGATTCTTTTATTGATTTACATTGTTATCGCGCAGAATTTTTAGTACTCAATGTTATTCATTTTAAATTTTATATGTTAATTGTAATATACGAGATGTATATTTTCACTCTATATAATTATAGTGTTAATTATAATTATAAATGAAGTAATTAACAGTATATTAACAGTAAGAATATAAATTAATAGAATATTAACACTTAGAATATAACTTATTATTTAAAAAAAAATGATTTTTAAAAATGATAATAACACGTACATCTTATTAACATATTATAATTATTATTATTTTGATCAGATATCACATCGGTTCACTAAGACACAACTCACGTAATGACTACGCTAACGTCTCCCTCCTAGCTCCGTGTAACAGTGGCTCCCCCTTGCTTGTCCCTCCAGACAGATCTTGTCCCAGTTCTTCCGAATCATTAAGACGACAGCGACTCCACAACGAAGCGCGTCTCAACTACGCCGATATCGATCTCTCCGACTCTAGCTCCCCCCGGACTCCGCGATTGGGTGGAGTCATTCAAGTGGTTGACCAATCAGCTACGGATTACGCAGAGCTGGATCTCGAGGCAACTTCGGCTGCGGCTAAAGCTGGCAGACAGCACGCAAGAGAGAGGCTCGATACACTGTCGAGAGAGGTGCCAGCGAGGGAGACAAGGGGGGAGATATTTCGTTGGACAGGCGGGGGTGGGAAGCCACCAGTTGTGCAGAGGAAGGGGTCAGTGATGCAGATGGGGGAGAGACTTATCGGGGCTGGAGGGGGTGCGGGGGGGTCGGGGTTGAAAAGAACGCAGAGTTTGCATCCGTCGCCATGATGATGGCTGAATGGTTAGATGGTTGGAGTTTGTGGGTTTTAGGTTTGAGTCTCAGTGTATCTCAAACTGTATCTCATTGTCTTAAGGGTGCAAAGAGTGGTATGTTGTTTGCTGCACCCTTTAGGCTGTTGATGGTGTTAGTGTAATTTGTGCTGGTTGTTATTTTAGTATCAACAGTTATATAGATTTTTGATTTAGGTTTATTTTCTTGATGACCGGATTGAACCACAGATCTATAGTGTCAAGTGTTTGATGCCACTTTTATTTCATTGCAAATTTCTGTTGCTAAAATATTATTATATGTGTGGGTTTTGACAAAGCTCTGACTAGTTATAAAAAGATAATTCAGTTAATGATTATGCAACTTATAACTTTTCAAAACAGTGGTTAATGAAAATAGCATCTTAAAGTCTGATACTTTAGTGTAACAAATATTCGAATAAATCATGATATTTATTTTTTAATTAAATTTACTTGATGATTTAACATTTTATTAAAACTGACCTAATTACGAAACAGAAGCTTGACTTAGTTGTTTGTCACAATAATGTATAATCAAAACTGAATTTATTTCTTAGTTCTTTACGATATATCTTGCACTCAGGCAGCTTTTAATTTTGCTATATAATGTTAAATATTGACCGGTTATTAATTTGTGCGTGAATGAACACAAATGATTTTTGGCATGACCCATCAAAATGGCCCCGACTAATGGGCCTTGATTATAAATTTTTAGAGTTAGAGTTAGGATTCGGGTTAGGTTTGAAGGTAGGGTTGATTTTAGGGTTAGGGTTAAGTTTAGGGTTACTTGGCTTATGGTTATTAAATGAATTGACAGGGCTGTTTTGTCGGGTTAATGTATTCGGGGCCGTTTTGTCGGGGTACCGATGTTTGGACATTTGCATGATGAATGTATATTTGTAGTGACTTCGTTTTTTTTCAAAGCATATTTGTCTTTTAATTAGATGTTTTTAATGTAAAAACAAAGTGTTATTTATGTTTCCTATTATGAGAGATTTAATAATACTTTATGTAATGGATTTTGAGACACTGTTATTGTTTAGAATAACTTCATTCAAAAACAACGGATCATATCACAGAAAATAAAGTGTAAAAATTATCTATATACACTATACGTGTAAAGGTTTATTTTATAAGTTTAGTAACTCACATCTTAGCTAATGCATGCAACATATCGATATTTTTAGAACAACTTAAAGTTTTATCATTTGATATCAAATCTACTTTTACTTTACAAATGGCTGTCCTACGCGTTTTATCATATATTATTTTCGTAGTAATTTTTTGTATGACTATGCAATGAAATGCAACATATTTGACGTATTGAACGGTGAACTCTGTATATGCAATTGTATTTCTTTTTGACTAATTATTTACTTTATTTCGTATGTTGTTGATTTTATTGATTTTTAACAGTCGTTTTTTGTCCGATACCTACATTATAAATTGTAATCACGGAATATTTATGAATGAGCATTCTATTTCAAAATTATATTATGATATATACCTCCGCATTTGGATAAAAAATTTACTTAGCTACACTTTCAGTCGCTTTATTTTGAATTTTAATTGGTTTTTTAATGGGTCTTTTTAGTAATAAATTTCTAATATAGGTAAGAATGCAGAATGCTTTCTTCTATTGTTCGTATTGAATATATTTTCTTTTCGTAAATGACCATTGAGAACTATATTTTTGTCATAAATTTCTCTCAAGTAGTTAAAAATCAGCGTGGCGCTTACTAATCGAGTGAAAATTCGTCTTTAATTAATTTTAAATTAAATAATTTTGTTGTTCGTAGATAATTAAAAGCGAGGATAAAAACTGAGATTATAACTGGATTCTTAATATGCTCTGGTTTTATGGACTGTGTTAGGAGCCAAGCGTTAGATGCGTGTTTACATTATCGTGGATTTTATTCCGCGGTTATTGAATACTTTTTTTGTCTCGCGCTGATTGAATATTGATATTATATATTGAATCATTGACTATCATTAAATAATTGACTGAATGCGGATATTACTATTACACAAAGTAACTTCTTATGCTTGAATCTAATTACCCTGGTTAGAGTAACTTGTTTTAGTTACTTTTTTTATTTAATCTTAGATTCTTTACTCGACTAAAATGCTATTTTTTTTATGTCGTGATCAAAGCAATTATTATTTAGTGTTAACTTTCTATAATGTTGTGATGTTAAGTTAGTGATAAAGCAGTTTTGCATTTTGGTCATTGATTGGATGATTGAAGTTGTTTTAAATGTTATCTTTGTATTAAAGTACCACCGAAATAGAAAAGTAAGAATGTAAGAATATTTAAAAATGATATTATTGTGATGTAATGTTGTAAAGCATCTTGTCAATATCAATCCTGTGATATTTTCTAGGAGCAAAGATTTAATAGAGTAAGATTCTCTCATTATGTATTTAAATTATTAAAAGATATTACTGTATTATATAAATACTAATATATTATAAATTAATTATATTTAATATATATTATCTTTCAGTAACAAACACTCGTAAAGTTTTTTCATTTTCAAATTCCCAGTCATTCACAACTTTGCATTGTGTTAGAGCAAAGAATTCACTCATCACTTGGTGTTAAGAGTCAAGCGTTCACTCATCACTCAGTATCTGCAATCCTAGATCACTAAATAATCTTTTTTTGTGCTGCTGTGACATTAAATAGCAAACATGTAAGTTTTTAAATATGATGCCGATATTTCTAAAAGATATTGCCTTATTAGGAATCTGTTGTATTTTTGATGGTGCATTTTTTATATACGCGTTTTTTAGCTAGAAATAATGTACACATATCATTTACGTGTGTATGCAGTTTTTCAACTGTGATTACAAAAACAGCTAAAAATATAGAAATTTATATAGTTAAATATGTATTTTTAATTAAAACATTTGTATTCTTTTTTATAAACTTAATGCTGCTTGTATTGAAAGTTGCATTCGCTATATAGTAAATAATTCATTCTTGTTTTAAGTCTGAGCGTTATGCTATAAGTATGCTATGATTTTTTGAAGTTTAGCATATATCATATTGAGATTATGGTTTTATATAGATTTAAACGAGTGGCCTGTATTAGGCTGTATAATAGAATCATCACTATAATATTTTTAGTATATTTGACTATTTTTTGTATTCTATTATTACAAGTATATACGCAACATCGTCGCGAATACGTTTTATGCATTTATTGTTTATTTTAACTGGACGTTACTTATTATTGTTAGTTAAATGTCGCTTAACGTATAGATTACAATTAAATTTTTTCGCCGATAGTTGAAAAATATTGCAAAGCGCACAGGAAGTGACTTGTGCGAAATTTTAGTCGCAAGTCCAGCGCTCTAACTACTTCGTCACTATTGATGACAATTTCATTACGTTTTATTAGAAAACTAAAATCAAAATGATGCAGACTTGAATTATTTGTTTTGTATGGATGTTTGTGAGATATACGCAGATTTTAATTCTAATATTGCATGTACTAGATTTAATATTCGGATTGTTTATTGACTGAGTGACAATTTGTTACAAAACATATTTCGCATTTAGGCTAAGCGAGTGTCAATAATATTTACTGAAAACTTTGTTCATTATTATTGAATGGATTACTATGCATGGAAATATTGAATAAAATTTATCTGTGAGTATTTTACACATTTTTTCTTGTTTTTTTTAAAAATTTAGGCGGCTGAATATTATAGATAAAATACACTAGAAATATTTTCCATTAATTAGTCACAAGCGTAGCAAGAAAATTAATAATAAAAACTCACAATTAGCCTAAATGACTTATGATCAGCTTATGATCAGCCAATACAAAAAGGCAATACACATCAATTTAGCGAAAAATGTTAAAATAAAGATGAAAAATATTATCATTAGACTTATAAGAGAAGCAAACACATAAAAACATTACCATAAAATTGAGATAAACATAATAAATATACAAGTTTTATAACCAATAATATAGCAGTTAAATATAGAATTAAATATAACGCAAGTAATCTTAAAATAATTTCAATTGAATAAACTTAGCAACATTTACTGTAATGGATATAATTGTAGTCTATAAAGTAACAGGTTAATACAGCCGGCATATATATGGCAGAATATCTATACTCTTAAGTTAACTAAATTAATTAACGATTATTAAAATATGATTCCATCCAGATGTATTTAGAACTTGAAAATATTTATCTGATTTTACTATCTGGTTTCTGCATGTCATTAAATATTGGACAATATGTCAACTTTTCTTAATTTTTCCAATACTGAAAATTTCCATCCAAATTTATAATATCAAGATTACACGAGCACGACTGAGTTCCTTCCGTTACTTCTCCCAGGCAAGAATTTACAGAATCGTTTCTCGAAACCGTTTGACAAGAACGTTTACTGTCTTGCCTATTCTTAAATAAATCATCAGACGGCTCATTAGTTTTCGATCCTAAATTATTCTGATTGAATGTCAGATTATCAGTTACGACATTAGAAGTTACACCTCGTGTGAAACTTGATAACTTTCTACTCGACGTTGTTCTACAGAAAACCATTGGAAGGGAATTGTAAAGATCATCTGAGTTTGTAGTTGCTGTCAGGGAACTGAGCCGAATTGGAGCGTAGTTATTTTGCAAAGGGGAAAGAAATGCTCCACGGTGTTCCGAACAGTTACACTGTCTGTACTCGGCGTATTTGTAGTCGTCCGTACCTACTTCCGGTTGTCCAGGGACGCTACAATTAATTGTCTGACCGGATGTTTTGATTAAATCGGCGCGAAAAACATTCGGGCCTCTGTGAACGCGTCGCCTGAATCTGTAATTAGTGTTTTATAATTTATTTAACATTTCTATCGGGAATTTTTTAATAGTATTTTCAAGATCTACTTTTCAAATAGTAAACTATTATTGGAATTTAAATACGTTACTATTACAAATCTTATAAAGCATATAAGATACATTAGCTGCATGAACTTTTTTTTAAATCTCTGATTTAAAAATAGAAAGTGTTTATTCACTTTTTAATCTGTCTATCACACTTTAAAGATTAATATAATTACAGGGCATTTATTTCAGTATTACATTTTTTCACAAACCTCACTGATGGGGGTGAGGGGGACAGTAACTTCAATTAGCACCAATATTGGTTGCTCATCTCCTTAATTAATTTATGTTATAACTTACAATTTCAGTCAAAAATTATTTTAAATGAAGGAATCAATAAGCAAGAACTAACTCGCAGCTATTATACAATCATGAATATTATAGCCTTTCTTTTAGGATAATCAAATATCTGAATACTGACCGTCTAAGAAGCAATCCGAGAGCACCAATTATAAGTATAATGATACCCATCAACAATGCAACGCAGAGCACAATAGCAATTGCAGCGCCTGTAACAATTGACATCACAATATTGTTAGAAGAAGCTGCCAAACATACCGTAATATTATTTGGTTCAAAAATTATTGGGGCGGACTATCACGAAAGTCATAAAAAAATTTTTATTCATTATCACAAAAATCAACAAATCAACGTTTGATGATACACGATGATCTATTATAATAAATGCACTCATGTTATTCTTTAACTAGTTGTTTCAAGTGTTTTATTTTGTGGGGTAACTATAAAAGCATATGACAAAATGAACTGAATTCGAAAAAACGAGTTAATGATAATCAAATTTCTACTAATTAGAATTGAATGATTCATTATGATTCACTTATTATTTGAATATTTTATTATTGAATATTAAATTTCAGTCATTTAAATTTAGAAGTCTGTTCCAGAATTAAATAGGGTTGAAATATCCTATTTAATATTCTATTTTAACCCGGATGAATATTATTCTTCATCGTTATTATCATAACATCTATTGAAATGAATGAAACAATCGTGAAATAATACTTAATAATTCTAACCATCCTACTGCTCAACGCAAAATAAAAACCCTGGAGAATAAATATGCCGAGAAAATTTGACGAATGAAAATATATAAAAATCGCTTAATCCGTGTTGTGTTACACAGATGCATGTAATTGTTCTTACCGTGAGATAGTGTCGAATCGTCCGGGATGATTACGACACCCAACGGGGCAGCTACACAAACAACATTGGTACATTTTTAGAATAATATGATATAGTTGCCTCGAGTTTAAACTAAAACTTATAAAACTTTTTACTATAAAACTTGTTTATTTAAAATATCGCGTTTTCTAACTCTTCTTTTACGTTATTGTAAAGATAGTTAGTAATATGGTGACAATAATATTCGTACGACTGAGCAAGTTCAGGTTTTTATAGTAAGATTAATTGTTGTTGGAAGAGTCTCAAGTTTGTGCTTATAGATTATATTGCATATATTTAACCTTTGAACTATACAGATTAAATTTCGCTAATTCGTTCAAATTTGATAAGAATCAAAATACATTTTTTCCGTTCGTCTTAATTTCAGAGTAAATAAAATTCATCTTCATATTAAATGAACAACAATTATAGGCTGCTACTACGACAGCAATTGATTGCAAATATACAAAAACACAAAAATAATGACCACGACTAACACTTGACATACATTTCGTACAATTTCCTACGACACCTTCCCATCGATTATCCACACAGGTCAATCGCCATTTTTGTTCCGAAGATCGGCAGCCTATTTCTGCTTCCGTTTCGGTCCGACTCACCCACATGTCGTCTAGCGGTCGTATATCAGCGCATCCTAACACTGCAACAGCGGAAAATTACATGAATCTCTAGCGAACAATGGTGTGTGACTAACGGTGAAAAATAATTCTCATCAATGAGAATTATTTCGCCCACTGTTTACTTTCCGTCGACGAAACAGTTGGAGACAGGATTCTTCGAGTCAGTAACCTCTGGAGGATTAGTTAGCGATAAAAGATAATACGACAAATTGAATAAATACCAACAAACCTTAATCTCATTTTAATAATTGGTCTTATTGATTAATTTCAAGATCAACTACTATCTTGCATTAGCTGTTCACAAAAGAAACAGTTTGTGATATATGCATAAAAGTGTGTAAGGGCCCTTAGAAAATGTTGTTATCATTTATTTTTTCGTTAACTCTTTTTATCAGATAGATAAATAATATACAGATTTCAGATAAAATATATAATTCGCACTAAATACTTTTAAAAATATTAAATGTATCAAACGGTATAATCTATAGAACAAGTATAAGGCTAAAGTATTAAATTAATTTAAACACAATTAATTTTAAATTGATCTTGAAATTAATTTTAGATAATGTAAAAATAAGAGTAAAAAATCATAAATATTACAATTTTAGCAATTCATAATATAAATTAACATAAACTACATTACTTAAGTACTGGAGATCGGTAACTGATCTCCAGCTTCAAATAGTATAGATTTTAAATATACGATGAGTCAACTAAAATCATTGCATTCAGTTTTTTTCTACATTTTTTGACAAATTGTATCCGTCTAAAATCACTCATTATTAAAAAACAACTGACCAGTAAACTGAACAAGCAGTCTTCGATCATCTCCTCCTGATCCCATTCGCTTAAAGTACAAATCGAGAGATTTATTCGCCGAAACGTACACATTTCTGACTCTCCTCACACCGGGACATATCTTTAACTTGCGCTTTACATCGGAATCGTATAACATCGCGAAATGACTGCAATCTGAATCCTGGGTCACGCTGTGCGTGTGAACATTGGGTGTCGCAAATGTTGGAGAGAGGGTTGAAAGACCGTGGCCGAAGTCATAGACGGTGACGTTGAGCTTCTGTCCCGGCCAGGCGGTGATGTGGACGGGGGAAGGCTCTGTGGCGCAGCGGATGTTTTCAGAGGCTGTGCTCGAGATGAAGACGCTACGAGAAGAGCGAGTTATGATCCAGGGAGGATCTTTGCTGGCGTCGCATTTTCCAAAAGGTTTCTCAACTGTTACGCACGAATAAAGATATGACGAATACATTATTTTTCCTTTTATGTTATATTCATATTTAAATACTGCTGTTTTTTTGTAAATAAATGTTACAGTTCGTTTATTATTATATTCAGTTTATATGACAAAAAATTAATTAAAATTTGATACATTATAAAGAGGAAATTGTAAGAACAAATAAGCATTGAATCATCAAATACAGAATGTAAAAATGAATTAAGTTAAACATTATACATTATTGTCAAATTTTGTTGCAGTACGTCCACATTTATTTCAGCAGAGAATTCAGTTATCATTAAATGAAATGTAACGCTACGTTATCGTGAAACAATAGGCCTATTAATTATAAAAAACAATCTGCAAATATATTTGCTATTACATACATATTTTATTTCTTATTTATGTAACTTTTATTCTTACGTAGATTGATTAAAATTGCGCGTTGTTTATCTACGTCATAAGAACACTGATTATTTTGAGCGCTCATATATTTAGTACAAATCTATTCTATTTAAAATTTATTCTGGTATTATATAATGCTGGACTTTTCAGGAGCCTTGAGTGAATTTAATGAATGAGCAATCACTTGCACACAATCATTATTATTTTTTACTATTTTTACAACGTTTTGTCTTTCAGATATTATTTTAAAATGATGGCTAAAAATAATTCTCTAGACTTAGGCCTAAACCCACTGCAGCGTTTTATGTCGCGTCGCGTCGCGTCGAGCGTCGCGTTGAGCGTCGCGTCGACGCAGAAGAATTTTGTATCCAATATCAGCGTCGAGCGTTGCGTCGACGCTGAGGGACCGATGGCAAGTGATAACTCATGGGCGGAGCTTCGTCACAGATCAATGAATATGTCCGTGAAACAAGCTTGACAATAACTGAGAACCTTTCAAATGAATTTTCATTAGTATATTCTATAGTAAATGTTAGTTGTTATTTATAACAATATCGTTCCATTGTTTCTAAGCGTTATTGAGTTATATTTATTATATTTGTTATTGCTATAATTTGGTCAAAAACGTAACTATGAACTGTCAACTTCATCTGTACAGCAAGTTTTTGTCCTTGTGTGAAGATGATTAATATGAGGTAAAATTGATTCAAAACATTTGGCATCAGGTTATTAACTAATGATGTCAATATAGACAGTAGACAGGACATAGAGAAAAATAAATAAAATAGAGAGAGAGAGGGAGAGAGAGAGAGAGAGAGAGAGAGAGAGAGAAAGAGAGAGAGACGAACAGAGAAAAACACATCCAAGGTTTCCAAATCAAACATCTCCAAATACTACCGCTAGCAAATAAACATAATACCAGAAAACAACAAAGATATAAAATGAAAAAGATAAACTATATCTTTATCAAGGTCGAACAATACTTTTTAATGGTCTTCATATCTTAATTGCTTTATAATCTGAGCTGTTAAGATAACTGCTTTATAACAGTCACATAACTATTAAAGGTATACCTTTGCTCAAAAGATAACCTACTGCTATACAGGAATCAAGTTTTAGTTCTTTTTAACGCTAGTGGGTCAGGAAGGGGTACATTTTTTTTATAAAAGGTACCCTCTATCGTATTTTTGCACAACAATATAACGGAATACATTCAATAGACTTATAGTAAGTGTATTTTCTTAATGTTTGTAAATTTATTGATAAAAGTATAAATGCTCAAGGTTTCATTATGTTAAATATAAATGACTTATATTCTACCCCTCCAATGAATAAATATATACTTCCCAGATACACAATTTATATTAGTAAATGACTCAAATATTGAGTGATTTTAATGACAAAATATTACCTTTAAAAAAATAAATCCCCTCCCCCCCTTGTTAAATATTCAAAATTCAGTACTTCTTGTAAAAAATCTTAAAAGATTCCTAAATGGTACAGAGAGCAATGGTACGAAGCGCATCCAACTGATAGAAGCCAATCTTTTACTCTTTTATCGAAAGTGGCTAAAGTTCATTTCACCAAATCAAACCACAAAAATAAGATTCTAAAATGTTTGCGTATTTACAAAACCCAAGCGATAAGGGAGCATTGCGTCGTCTGGGTTTTGCAACACGTCGTCTGGGTTTTGCAACAATGACAATAAATTTCAGAAACTTCAAATGTTACTATAGTTTTAAGTGATGTTATTTATTTAAAATTATAATATTAAACGCATTGTTTCGGTCCACACAAAATTAAAAGACGCGCAATTTTACAAATTGGATATTATCAAGACATGAGCGACCGGTATAAAAAATATTTTCCCAGGGGGGAGGGTACGCATAAAATAAAAGACCCACTAGTTTAAATTTGGGGGGGCGAATCATCATATTTTTTATAAGAATATTTCAGAACTTAATTCTAAAAAATCCTAAGAGACTTCTAAACAATCAGTTATTTAGAGTAAAAATACACTTTTAAAAGTCATGATTTTTAGCATTTTAGCATTTTAGCATTTTAGCATTTTAGCATTTAGCATTTAGATTTGACATTTGACAATTCCAGTGGTGGACTTCCCTTTTGAAACTCTTAATGCGGGCTTGAGCCCCTTCTTGCTCTATCTGGAAACTTTTCCACACCCACAGAATTTATCATAATGGTACTCTGCCTATTTCCTTCAGTTGTAGCCTAAATAATAGAATTGCAGCCAAAATAGGCAAACAAAAAGTACAATTATAAATATCATACCTAAAATGTAGTTGAAAAACTGAATGAGAAAAAATGATCTAAAACAGTTATCATAATTGAAAATAAAAAATGTGCAAAACCTACCATTGCATTGATGAAACTCAGTCTTGTTAAGTATACCAAGTTAAATTAAAGTTTTCTTTGTAACAACTTAGTTATAAATTCAGCAAGGTTATATAATGCAATTAAACTGCTTATTACGTAAATATGCTTATTACAACTGTAGCATTCAGTCAGATTGTTACAAATTGCAACTTTGCGTTTAATAGTCTAGTATACATTAATAACTGTAGTGGCGATGTTCTAGGCGGCTTTTATACCGCAAGCAACTTCTCTTCGGCGCATTTCACGCAGTAAAAACTTTTACTGAAAGTAACGCAATCTGTTTACGAAAATTTGTGAGAGAGTGAGAGTGAGAGAGAGAGGAGGAGGAGGAGAGAGAGAGAGAGAGAGAGAGAGAGAGAGAGAGAGACGTATGGATATATTATTAATAAATTGATGGCATATCTTCTGCTTTTCATATAATACTAGGAATATTGATTAATGTATCCTTTTAGTAGGATAATAGTGGATTATTTATTTCACTATTTAAGATAGTGAGACTAATTAGTAAGATTAATTCGCTTCTACTGCTTAATTATACTAGGCCAAGTGTTCATTTATACTAGGCCTATATTATTCACTAATAACTATTATAATTCAGTAATAGTGAATTATTAGGCCTATTGTTGATTATTTTAATTCAATTAAAACTAAATTAAAATGCGTGTCTCTAATATTATCTAAAATAATAGAGATAGAGAATCCATTTAATGTATTTTTAAAATAACATACTTACTATAACTAAATAAAAACAAAGACTAAATAATAGCAATGAAAAGTAATAACTAACTAAATAAAAACAAACATAATAAATATAAGTACTAACTAAATAATTGAACAATCAAAGATCTGAATCATCAATGTTTATATCTAAATTAGGACTATAATCTCAATATCAACCAATCAGCAATCAAAGGAAAAAATAAAATAAAAGTATGTAACAAACTAGTAGGCCTACATAAAAATACACATATACTACAAATATGATAAAAATATCATTTCTATTTCACAAAACATACTGATATTATCTTGTAAATTAACCCTAATAACAACTGTATTAACTGCTTTATAAGCTCTGAATTCTATCAGACTTTGCAAGAATGACCCCACATAAACTATACCATCCTGAATTCTTTTACCTTGCTATAGAAGTACGCAAACCGCAAGTAAAAACTTCTCACACCAACTGTTTCCAATACTTTACGTGCAGTGTCCGAGGTGCTGATAGACTGCCCGAATGCCTGGGCTACCAGTATTCAAGGATACTAAAAGATTTAACCTCAAACACCGAATGCCGGAAAAAGCGGACAAAACAGACTCGAAAAACAATCAGTTTTTGTTCATATCTGGGCCTTAAAATATATTTTTTCTGGCTCTGAAATGTGCTTTTATGTATATTTTAAAAATAGTAGACAAATTATGAATAGTACTGATTAGTTTGCAGGCTTTGCAATGGGTTTGTGAAAAAATGAAGTATCACGGTAATATCCCCGAAATTTTACGGTAACATAACAGTAATATAAGTCAATAACACGGTAACAAAACGGTAACACGGTATGTTAACATACCAACATCATCACCTTTTATTACCTATAACGTAATTGAGAATTTAAAAACCTCAAACTACAACATCATAAATAAATACTTTAAATTGATTGTAACAAACCATTTTATTTTGACGCGATTCCACGCCTGTTTTTGAAGATTGAGCCTCTATTTTCCCTTCTCGTTTTGCCTGAGTACTACCAGACTGGTGTACGACTGGTACTGGCATATTTTCGCTTTACTGATAACGCGCGCTGTGTGATAATGTCGCTCTATTAAACGCGCTCTGTGTGATGCTATTAGTATTAAGATTGAAATCAAGGATTGTATCCACGTGTCATATTGTAATGACGTGCACTCAAATGAAGCGAGCTACTGATAAGAGACTTCTCTAAATCAACAAACGGCTAAGGACAGCTGGCCAATAGAATGTCAACAAGGCGAACAAATCGTATAATGGTACAGGCAGCTGCGTCCAGGGCCGGTTTACCTTGAAGCACTTTCAGCACGTGCTGAGGGCCCCCCGGACAAAAGGGGGTCCCCAGAGATTTTAAAAAAAAAAAAATTGGGAAAAAAAAAATTCATCACTGTTGAAAGTGGTTTTATGTTGGAAAAAAAGAGTAATGACTAAAAAAAAAAAAAAAGGTCATCCCTGTTGAAAGTGATTTCATGCTGGACTTTTTTGGAACTCCCGAAAATTTGTGCTTCAGGCCCCCCAAGGTCTAAATACGGCACTGGCTGCGTCAATAGTCTTGAAAGTCACCAAGGCTACTAGCCTGGTGTAGTAGGCCTAGTAGCCCAGCTACTATTCTAAGGCGATCTGCTTTTCTTGAAAGTCACCAAGGCTGGAGTGGCAACAGCTCAGCTGCTGTCCTTAGGCGGTCTACTTTTTCAGCAGCTGACAGCTTGTAGTAAAAGCTACAGCAGCCGATTAGCAGCTGGCTGTTTGGGAAAAATTCTCAAGTTTGACAATAACAATTAAATAATACAAAGAAATAAAAAGAATAAAAATTATTCGTTCTAAAAACCCTAGCAGATATGGGTTTGGAGGGGGGG
>JAQIXG010002082.1:0-18917 GCA_034700105.1 Oconnorella tubifera | reverse complement strand
GCTAATAAGATAATAATATCGTCTGGAAGGAGATCTTCATGACAAGCGACTTCCACTAAACTCTCTTGATTAAAAAAAACAACTGAACAGTCTTCTACAGTATGAAACTTGTAAATAATGCAGAATGCGAACAGTTGTGATCCTTTGATTTTTGGGGAGGGGAGGATCAACAGTTGTGATCCTCCTCTCTCCTTCCTTCGATAATTTGAATTATGAACTTTATATTTAATTGGACTTGATATTTGATACGATTATATTTAGCAGTAACACGTTGTATTGTTTTTGTCAATTTGAAATATACTAGCTTTTCGCAAAAAGGGATGTTATGATCACAGCATACCCAATATTATCCATGCCTAAATCGTAATGGTTAGCAAATTCTCACAAAACAACATTTCTTATTATAAACTAATTCTGTGATTTTGTCATTATTAATGCAGTGCAATTAAGCTGCGAACCTTTAGTATTATATATATCAGGAGGGGAGAGAAGGAGAATTCTAAAGAATATTCGTATCAAAGAAAAGATGCGAATCTTTCATAGTCATTCACATATTTGTTAATTTAAACGACTTTATTATTTTATATTTTCACAGATTTTATGATTTTCTCTCTGATTATTGTCGGCGCATGTTTGAATTTTATGATTTATATGATTACGTCATAATTCAGTTTCATCAGATTTATCAGGCCTACAGATTCATTACATTGAATAAGATTTGTTAGGAGATAGGCTTATTTTATCGTATATAGCCTACAGTTTTATATATTCTATTTTTCACTTATATCTGTTGCTTTTTAGTGTTTAGGCCTATGTATATTTAATTACTATTTGTGAGCTATTAACTATCGCAACGTTTGATAAAATTGTTTAAATTAAACTGCGTTTGATTAAATTGCTTTTAAAATGAAATATGGCCTGCGCATTTAGAAAAATTAAATCGATTGAAATTAGCAAGTGAAGCAAATATTTTTGCGATTTGTTACTAATAAGATTTATATATTTTCATTAAAAAATATTGTTTAAATTCGCAGATCGAACGGTGTTAGTGAAATATTATTACTATTTTCTCTGTTGCAGGGGCCTAGCAGGTTATTTATTGAAAACATTTTCAATGGGATATATCGTATAACTGAATCCATACTTTCGTATCAGTTTGCAAGTTTAAATTCACGTTAAAAATTGCATGAATTTACAGTTGTAATCCACATAAAGTAGCAATTTGAACAAATTTAATGCTAAAGAGATATTTAGGATCTGGGACAAGCTCCAGTGTTGTGCTACAGTGTACATAATGCTTGCTCTAGCGGCCAACGTGGTGGTCAGTCTCGGTATGGCTGGTTTGACAGTTAAGGATTGGATCAATGAGAAGATAATGAAATCAGATGATATCAGCTTAAAGAAACATGACACTAGGTAGAAGTTGATTTGTATTATAAATCTGGAAAATTCTACTGCATTTCGCTCTCAACGATCAGATTCAAACTGTCATGGTGTTAAAAAATTATATTAGAGACCTAGTGGACAAGTAGGAAGATGTTGTGTGAATTTTTAGTTGAAAAATTTAAGGATTATAAAATATATTTATACAATTGTTTTGTCAACTTTATTTATGATACATTTTAAATTTTTCTAAAGATTTTCAAATTTAGCTTAATTAATCTTATTTAGATTTTAATGAAGCAGTAAAATCTGTAAGAACTTTTTGCAACATTCTATCGTAAACAATTTAAATTATTTAACAGTTTAAGAATCGCTCTCTATAGATCTCACTTTAAATAATTTTGTCAATTAGTGTAATTACTATTCGAATCAATTCTCCACTGAGTCTGCCTAAGGTAAACAGGAGAACACTTCTGTGTAATATTTTTGCTATTCCACTCATCTTGTTATCTCTCTGATTTCTTACTCAACTTATCCTAAATATCTAAATAACTAAGGAGTTACTTACATTTATCTTAAACATATCTTTCAGTGAACTACTTCAAAAGGAGCAGGAGTCCTATTCCAGTGGATCTCTCTCCTGGATCGACCGTCAGCATGATCTCGTTCAGCTGTCTGAGATCATAAGTCACCGTGCGGCCCAATGTTTGGATGTCTCGGGATCTGGTCGCGTTATGTGTGAGTTGAGCGTGTGCCTTCTCAGGGCAAGCTACTACGGCAAGTCATGGACTCGTGCAGTGGGTGGGTGGTTCAGGACAATGATGGATGGTCAGTAAGCTGAATTGATTTTTGATTTTTCTAATTCTGTTATATTTAGTATTTAAATGTCTTTCCTTCTATTGTTTTTTTTTCTTAAGAGGTCATGTATTTTTTCTGTATTGAGTTTTTTAATCATGTTATTAAAAGTAATTATTATGTTATTGAAAGTAGTCTAAGTAGGTCATATACCCATATCTCGTCAAAGAAGTTTATTAATTGAATGTTAAAATATGCAGTATTTTTGTGACTTTGTAAGCCTTTGATTTCTCATTAATCTTTCTTGAGCTTTCCTCCTTAGAAAATCACTTCTTTCTTGCAATATGCATCAAATGGTTTATTTTTAATTTAAAATAATAAAAAAAATTAAATCTCAGGTGTGGGGGCATGAGCTCACCCACATCAATCTCTGTCCTAGGCAAATCAATACCCTAAGGTTCCGTAGATTCTCTTCTGATTGCATTTATTGTGAGAATCAGAAGTGTTAATAATATTGATCTGAGCTTATTTCATATTGATGTTGCTGATTTTGCTCTTTTTCTGTTATTTACAGGAATTGATCTCATCAGTGTCTCTTTGTCTTTCGCTATAATTGTCTTGCTATTCTCCATCTTGTGTAAGTTTTCATTTTATAAACCTGTTGCCCTCTTGTGATTAGCAGAGATTACTGCACAAGTAGCTTAGTTTGTTGCACTATTTACAATTAGTATCAAAGATAAAGCGTCATAAATTAAGTTAACAGATGTTATGCTCCTAACGTGCAGCTAAACTGAGATCTAATCTTAACTTTTTACACAAATCAAATCAATATTAATCGTTGCTTACAACAATCAATTAATTTCTGTAGTAAAATCTAACAGTGGAGTGATTTTTGTGAGCCTGAGGGAAGATATAGCGTGAGTTTTTTTTATACAAGAGTTTATCTGTATCTACTATTGAACTGTTTTAGACAATGCCTTTGATATTTTATAATAATCAGCAGAAGGCTGCATAGGTATATTTAGCTTAACTCCGGGAATGAAGTCGAAGGCATAGTTATTGTACTGAGCGCTTTGTTGAAAGATCCAGCAAGGTTGAGAAATATTGTACGTGAATCTGATCTAGGATCTTTTGGTTGCGAGTTTATCACTGAAACCACTTTAGTTCTGATTATTAATATAATGCATGTAAATAAATGATAACATCAAAAATATAACTTATGAAATAACTGCATAAGTTATGAATCTGAACGAACTGTGCAATTTTCAGGTCAGTATATTTACAGAAAGCGTGTCAAAATGGTTACCAGTTTTGAATCTGCCAACGCTGTATCCACCAATCCATCCTGTCAACACGAACTAACTCAAAGTCCAATTACTAAAAAGGCATCGTTTTCTTTGCACTATAATTTCGATGAAATATTTTCTTCAATTTTGGATGACTCTGTTTGGGCATCTCACTTTGATGATGATTTTGCGAAGGAAAAACTGAAAACTTATAAAGAAGTTAAAGCAGATGGAGAAATTATGCGTGAAAATGGAAGTTGTTGTTGTGCAAAGATCGATAGAAAAGAATCTCAGATTATTCCTAATTTCATTGCTGAATCAGATGCAAAGAGTGATGCATTTACTGTGAAAAATACTGCCAGTGAGGAGACGAAGATTTGTAAGTCAGAATTTGATCAGTTTAAAGCCAATATAGAATATCCACGAAGCGTGCCATTTAACCTGAATCAAGATGATTTTAAATCAGAAACAAAAGATATTCATAAGATGTTAGATGGATCTAATATAGCAATGTCGAAAGATTCTCTTAAAAGATCACACAACGAACTTCACGATATTGATCAAAAGTGGTTGGAGAAGTGTGAGTGCAAAAATCATCAGGAAATGAGAAAATTGGAGGAGCAGGGACATATGAGAGAGTTTTCAAATGAATGCAGCATAAAGGCAAGTAACCAAATAAAGAATCCTGTGGTACAAAATGTTCTTGATGCGATGAAGAAAGGTATAACTCAGTTACGAAGGCAGGACGTGCAGCAGACAAAAAAGGAACAAGAAAAACAACGGGATGGGAATTATAACATAGAGAACAGCACACAGCTAGCATTGGCTGCAAACGCAGTGAAATCAAATTCACCACATGATGCTCAACAAATTAATCCAGAAGGAATGAAGTTGAAATCTCCTTCTCGTCATTATACTAACCATAATGACTTAGATTTTAATATGTACTCTGGTGATCAGACTACGCAAGGATGCAAGCAAACAGTTGAGCGTGAAATAGGATATGAAAATCTTCAGGAAAATCCCAGTCAGCAACGTGGGACATGTGCCACTGTAAATACAATGAGTAGAATTCCAACAATCACATGCGGACAAATATATCCCATGACTAATAAGATATCTGTCTCATTGTCCAATGAGAATTGTTTGTCATCTGGCCAAGCCAATACAATGCCAACCTTAGCAGCCAATCAAAATTTTCCACGCTCAAAACAAATGCCAAAAGTGAGGTCTCTCAATCAACAACCGTTAAGTGCTTCTAATTTGATGCCTTTTGACATGAGACGAGAAAGAGAAACAAATAGAAAAGATACTACCTTAAATTCTTCAGAAGAGATTCATAACAATCCAGCAAGAATACAGTCAGAATGCAATCAGTCTCATCAGTGCTACCTCCCGATGCGCGCCAAGGATATATTCTACGAAAAGATTCAGAAAAGAGGTCTTAACTTTTCCGTTAATAAACCAAAAATGGATCTTCCAAATAACAATGAAGCTAATGGGGATAAATATCCTCAAGAAAAACAGAAGAAAAGTCTTACGATTCATTCTAAACTCAAGCCAGTGTTTGATGATGATGCTATATTGCGAGATCAGCCAGATGGTGACAATGAAATCGAAATTGAAAGAAACAAGATCACTTCTCCTTACTCAAGACGGAATCAGTTTGTTCAGCTGCACAGTGGTGATGGGGAGCTGAACGACGCTGGAAGAAGAAGACTTACGAAGGAGGAGGTCATTCTTGGTTTGCCGCTGACGAAGATCCCGGTGATACAGATGAGTAGGCGAACAGGGGCCCAGGGGAATACTTAAAGGGTGGTCTAAATGGTCGTCCTGGTCAACATGTAGGTCATTAGTCGAGAACTATTTGATGGTATTAACTCAAGAGAGACATCTAAGTGTAGATATTTTGATGCGTGTGACATTATTATTTATTGGCGTTCATCTAAAGAGCTAATTTTCAATCTGTTGCTTTTATATTTGTTTTGTTGCATTTATTTTCCTCAGTAAAAACCAATTTATATTTTAGACGTAAAATGATTATTTATCAGGCTCAGCAATCTGACACTGTTAATATTATATTTTGTTTTAATATCATTATAATAGTTATTTTCTTTGAATATATTGTTTTGGTAAAAAGTACAATATATTGTTAATTTGTTACATTAATATCAACAGGTCGTAGTATCGATAATATGTCATCCAAGATTCAGTCCTATGATAAAACAAACTTTTATCTCTTTCTTGTAAACAAAAGCAAGTTCATTTATCATAAAAATTCATTTAACTTTATAACAGAATCACAGAAAATTGTCTCGTTATAATTATAAAGATCACAGCACTTAACAAGCACGTCACATTACTAATAACAAAGTATTCTCCTCAAAAAGTTCAAATTAAATCTAGTATTGAATTTTCCTGAGCAAGATAATAAAAAATATATAGTTACAATCAAAATTTATCGTTCAATTTTATTATATCAAACTACCATCGTTTCTTTATCATAGAACATCTAAAACAATGAAAATTTTATATCTATAGTTTTGTGAATTATTTCAAAAACTGATCTATCATATAAATAATTTGAAATGAAATATAAAAATCTGCACATAACATTTTTTCTGATTGAGAGAAATAACTAAAAGAAGACAAACTTACTAAAAAGCAGTACTTAAATAAATCAGCAAGATAAAAAGGATATTTTAAAGAAAACAGTTGTTTTGATTGAAAATATGGAAATTAGATACATCGTCAAGTTTTTATTAGGACAATTAGTTTGAGCCCCCATATTCTGGGCAGAAAGTAGTGTGCTCCACTGCTTCCCAGTATCTAGCTTCAACAGTGATAATAGCAGTCTACAATAATTAGACAGTTAGAGCCTAAGACTAAAATAATCATGTAATTCATTTGCAAGCAAATACATGGCAGAGAAGATGTGTTAAGTCATAATAATTCGAGACAGAGTAAAAATAGCCTAAAATAAAGTCAATCTTTGCAACAATTTCCAGCTGAATAACTTAAAATTTAACCCACTTTAATAAAAAACAATCAAAGCTCCAGTTTCAAGTATGTCAGAATTGATATCTACATGAAATCACAAAATATACCAATAACAAATGCCTCTTACAAGCGCGGCGGAGAAGGGGGAGTTGACTGCCACAAATTATAATTGAAATATCATAAAGTTTTTTTCTATTAGGCGTACATTTAGTGCTGTTTAGAACAGCAACAAATGAAGCTGACATTCCTGCAAAAAATAATAAACGAAGATTTAAGAGAGCGCGTGTCAAATACAATGAGCAGCAGGAGACCGAGTGCGAGGAATGCCCCGGCAATGCCCGCGACTATGTCAGCCTTGCTGGCCTCTAAAACTGGCAGGATGACTTTCTTTATCGGAACTATGTCTACACAAATGAAAGAAGCGGGAAATATTATTAATATTCAATTATTTAGATATCTCTTCGTTTATTGTCAACATAGAACGTGTATTTACATGTAATGCAATGATGAAAAAGATAAAATAAGAATAAATAGAAGACCGACAATAACTAACTGTGGTTCAGATAGAAATAAGTATAGTTATAAATACGTAATTATAATATATAGTAAACTTTAAAAAAGGAATCATATTGATAACGCTAATGAAAACAGTCAAATAATGATATCAGCATTGCAAAACTTAATCATTTAACAATCCACACACCAATGCAATTCGGTACAGCAGGATTCCACAATCCCGTCGCTTCACATTTGGATGCAATCCACAGTTTATTGTTAACGAATTTCTGTCCTGTCGCGCACGTAACGTTAACTTTAGTACCCGGGTTAACTGACGAGTCATCAGTAACACAATTCATTAACGTTTCGCAAGTAATTGCTATAACAAACAGCAAAAGAAAACTTTGAAAACATAACCTTTCTAATTAAATTTTGAATCACTATCTGAAATACATGTTAAAATCACGATTAGAATTGTGCTTCTAATATCTTCTAGGTCTAATCTAGTATGAACTGAATTTATGTTCATACTAGAACAGATCAACAGATTAGGAAGTATCAACAGATCAAAAAATATATTCAAAATACTCAAAATTTATGTTTGTAACAGGCCTTATTTAGCACAAATAAAGCTCGTTAAAGGCCATAAATAACAAGACAAAGATTACTAGTAATGTATAAAATACTACGCACGCGTGCACTGGGTGTATCTGATCGGAGATCCGTCAAAAGCTCGCGTGTCTAACGTCTGATTCCATGTCCCCGATGTGCTGCAGTTGATTGCCGCTCCAAAGATTTGCCGAGAAAACCAGTAGCCTGGTTGACATAGGTAGACGGCGCTGTGTCCGTAAGTTCTTGGTTGTCCAAAACTTATGAGAGATGAGTAGGGGATGTTGGGTTCATTACCGCAGTCTATGGCTGGGGTAGGAAATACATTAATACGATAAAAAATAAAAATATAGATAGTTTAGAAGGATATTATATAATGTTACCGATTTTTTAATATTCATTCCTCAGGTGGCAGCACATATAAACAGTAATTATAACCTATCAATTCATTTAATAACCCCAGTCCTAACTAATTCTAAACTTAACCCTAACCCTAATATTCACCATAACTTCAATCCTGACCCTATCCCAATTACTAGCTCTAAGCCTAAGAAACAATAGTCAGGGCTGTTTTGACAGATCACAAATTATAACTTTACAATATCATAACCCATTATATAAATGGTTACGGAACATCATAACCCATTAGGTTAGCTTAACTAATGCTTACGTTTAGACTTATTACCTATTTACAAGTCTGTGGCAACTTAATACTATACTCAATATGTTTAGTTTCCTTTACAAATATAAAAAATAACTTTAAAATAACTTTTAAATAACTTATAATAAATAACTTTCGTAATGATCAAACTCACGTTGACAGTATACTTCTGAAACGTTCCACTGACCGCTTCCATTACACGATATATTAATAGAAGTCAAAGCAACTTGGCTATATTCCAAGTAAGTATTTAAGTCAGTAACATTGGTTAAGTACACATAGCCAGGATCACAGTTTATTTGTGATGTAGAATTATACGTATAACTTAACTGAGGACTGCTTGCATGAAGCAAATCTGGTGGAGGACATATCACTTCTAATAAAAGCAATAACAAAAAAATTTAGTCATTTTCGAGTGACGTTTAGTCAAAAAAAATCTCAAAGCCTTTTCTCCTATTTCAACACGATATTTTAAATTGCTCAACTATTGTTCATATAATATGTGACTATATATTAAAGCTTCCACTCATTTAATACTAAGAATCTAGTCTTTAAAAGTATATAACAATATTGTCTATAATTGTTAATCTGTATATGGAAAATGAAATATTCATTTTAAAATTCATTTTTAAACAAAAACCGAACACAAACCAGTGCACCCTGTGCTTGTGCCGCTTGTGTCCCAGTCTATTCCATTACATTTCTTCATGAGAATATGCCCATCAGTCGGCATCATGCCCTCACTGCAAGTATACTCAATGACGGTATTCTTCAGGGCATATACGCTGTCTGGGGAGGCTTCAGAAATAACCGGAACCGGATCACACCGGTTTGCTAAAATATATAAAATATATATAATATATCATCCATATTTATATAAATATAAACGAAATAAAGATATTTAAATGCATTAAATGTATTTATTTCATCAGTAATTGATAGATAAAGAAACTATAAAACAGTCAAAACACAAAAACAAGCAAAATATAGTAAGAAACAATAGTTTATGAATCAAAGTATTCATTCACATGCTGTTGTGGCTTCATATAAATATAAGTTAATATAAGCAATTACAAATGTCCCAAGATAAAATAAAAAAAAAATTAAAACTTTTCATAACATATTTTTGATAAGTATAAAATAAATTTGATAAGTAGTTTTATTTGGATATCACATGGTCTAGAAAAGATATGATAAAATATATATATTTGATAAGTAAATTGCTTTCCAAATATACAAAGCGCACTAGTAAAGCGATAGAACACCAAACGCAGATGCAACCGATTTAGGTTCGATTCCACAAAATGCTCAATATATCTTGCTGCACCCTTTAGTAAGTTGTTTACATTGACAACCAGATCTTAAATATCATTCAAATAATAAAATTATCCATGACGTTTTCATTATTAATTCATTTATATGGGTAGAAGGCACCGGCATAAGACATTAACCAATTATTATACAAGTTCTGTTATATAAGTCACATACAATCACAGCTGACGTCATCAGTCGTCCAGTTAGAATTCGATTCACACATGACAATCATCTCATGAGTTCCATTGAAGAACTTATTACCATTTAAACATTGGTAGAGAACCGAAGTTTTAAATGGATAGCTTCCATCACTGGATGGATTGTTTGATGGAGGGTTCACCCGCTCCGTGGCAGGGTTTATTGGAGGGGGAAGGGAACAATTAATAACTGAATAACAAATACAAAAAACATCTTTATTTCTCGTAAGTTGATTTCTGTTTTTATCTGTATAAGATGCTAGTTTTATTAAAACTAAACATAGAATTTATTACTGCTTATTATTGTTCATTGATGTTTATTTAGTATTGTTTAAGGATGTTTAAAATATTAAGAGCTCATTGTAAACGTCTTAAAATGTACTCGTAAATTACTCAATTACCCTGACAAGGCTGGAGCTCACTACCCCAATTAGCTGTGGGGTAAAAAGGAGGAATGATATCCATGATTTCTGGAACATCGGAGCAAGTCTGAATGTGTTTAGTTTTACCATCAGGGAACATATAACCGTCGTCACAAGTGACTTCTATCTGCGAGTTATAGACAACAAAGTCACTGCTTAGCTCCGCGTTGATTGGCTCCAAAGGAGCGCAGTACACCACTGGAAACAGTTAAAAGTAGCAATAACTTTATTTAATAAAAATAATGATATTAAGATCATGATATTTATTTGCCCTTCCAGGATTGAAATCTTCTAAAAAAACTGTCGTAATATTATAATATTAAAGCCAGCATTGAATAATGCCAAAGTGATTGTCATACTTTATAAGAGTAGCATTAATAATGATGATAATATTTAATAATGATTACAACTATAACTATTACTGTAGTTATTACTATTGGTAATACATTGATCAGTGGAACTATTCATTTGAAGAACATAATACAATGATATAATTGTGCATCAGTCCATATGTTTTATTGGGTTAGTGTATTCAGAGACATTTTGTCAGTGTACCAGTTGCAACAGTAAATCATGAACATCACTTATAATATTTTTTTCAAATGTATTAAAGATAGAAACCAATAAAAGACATGAGCATACAGAAGCAGTCACCCACCAGCACAAGCAGAGATATTCACCCAGATACCAAGAGAACTCTGACAGAAAAAAGTGTCTTTTGTTTTTCCATTAGGAAATCTATGACCTGGTGTACACTTTAGTGTCACATTATGACTAGCTTGATCAAATGACACCAAAGACGTGTTAGCGACAACGGGAGGCGCTATGCAGCGATTACCTGAGCCAATTGAAACACTCAAAATTATTTCATATTAACCAATAGCTGCAAGTTCAATGACTTTGAATGAATGTAACTTAATAACTTTGTTATAGTATTTGTTTAATATCAGCACAGCTAAAGTAATTTAATGACAGCCAATGATTCAATGACCATCAGTCAATATTGTCAACAGTGTCAATATTGTGTAGTGATACTGCAAAAGAATCCAATTAACGAGTAAACACGTGGCTCTGAACACATGTCAATCAATGTTGAAATGCTTATGATCAAAATTGTTGACTTAAATATTAAATTAATACTAAATTCTGGTATGTGGACGTTTCGTCAAAGGACGCTTTGTCAACAGACTATTCGTCAAGGATATTCATTAGTTTTATGGCTAGGTTTAGGGCTAAGGTAAAGGTTAAGGTTAGGGTTATGGTTACAGTTAAAGTTAGGGATAGGGTTATGGTTAGGGATTATAAGAACTGTCCGTTGTAAAGATAGACTTTGACAAACAATTCGTTGACGAATTGTCCATTAACGAATCGTCCTAGAACCTAAATTCTAGAACAAACATAGATAGATTAATACAGCCAATTCTGTTTTTACGCGGTCTTTTTTTACACGGTTTTGATTTAACACTTTAAAATTTCAATCAAATAGCCTTTTATAGTCGCGCTAAAGCGAATGAAATCGTGTAAAAACGGAATCAATTTTTTTTTTCTAGACCGTGTTAAATCAAAACCGTGTAAAAACAGAATTGGGTGTATCTTACTTTGACAGCTAGAAGGCTGGTAAACAAGAACTGGTTGGTTATTCACAGCATTCTTATTCTCTATGCATTTATTTTTCAGTATTTTTGTCCCATCAATAAATACTTGGTTGTCATACTGATCACAGAAATCGATTTCAAACTGTCCACTGTTTACCGCTGGATAATCATCGGCACATTTTCGGGCTAAAATAAAATGTAAAAAATAACTCTGATTTTCAGCAAAAGTTTCAGCTGAAGCATTATTTATTGTAAAGGACTTGTACACATTGCAAGAGACAAGGAGACATTTATTGTAAGACAATTTGACCACAATTTTTGGGATCAAAATTATTAGAAATCAATCTTTAAATAACTTGATGAACTTTGAATCTCTTTTAAGTATTACTTAAATCAATTTATAACAATTTATTTAGTCCTATCATTATATTGGGGAGGGACTCTCCAATAACTAGAGTAATTAATTAACTAATGCGATTAAGCAAACAGCATACTATGAAATAAATTAATCAAACTTTATATGCTATGGCCTAGAGCCATAGCATATAAAGTTTGATTACACAATCATCACAGGGAACTTTCTTCACATTATAACTGAATATGAAGAAAGGATTTTGTTAAACAAATATTTGAAGATTACCTCCCGATTCAAAACAAACACAAGTATTAATAAAAATTAATTAATTAAAAACTAAATTAATCTATAAAATAAGTTCTAAATAAATCGGCATTTAATTGCTTAATCAACTAAAAATTATTAAATATCGACAACCTGAACAAAGCCATTCTTTCTGGCAAATAATTCTGCTATAAAATCGACTTCTAATATGTATCAAATGTTTTTATCCATTACAATCCTACGCAACACTGTGCACAAAAACTAAATGAAATCTTTTCAACTCTACTCACGCACGCACGACTGAACAGCAATATGCCAAGGTTGATCCGGTCTGCCAATACAAATAAAACTTCTCGATGTTCTTCCGTCATTTGGAAACTCATAGCCGACATAGCAAGTTAGGATCATAACCAATCCAAAGTTATCTCTGTACTTGGTCATATTGGCGTTATACACAGTTATCTGATTCCAGCACGCTTCTTGCCCAATGATAGAACTTACGGACACTAAAATTAGAAAGTTCTTACGAGTTGAAAATACTAAATGTGAATATTAAATTTTACCGCAACAAAATGAATTGTGGCTTACTTTAGTAGAGATTAACTCGAACACTGCATCCTTAATTTCATACACAAAAGAAATAGTATATATGTTACGCTTAATTAAAGCTTATTACTTTACCGGAGCATTTCATGTAAATGTAAAAAAATGAGAAACTGTAATAGAAAGAGCAGACTTTTAAAAAGAAAATGAAAGATATGGAAAAGTATGTATTATACACCTTATGGTAGGCTACTTATGATTAAAACTTAACTCCATTTAAAATCTTTGTATAAATAAATCACAAATAAATGTTCAAAATAAAATACTACAACTAAATTAAAGTAAATTTGACTCAAAGTAAACAGAATAAGAATTTTACTACCGTTGTCAGTAGATGTCACTGAATCTACAAAAAAGCAGAACAACAAGTTCTTTTAATAAAACTATTTATATATTTTACATCAAATAACATAAATTTCATAAGTAATTTTTAATAGTCAAAAACGTGAAAAATAACAAAAGTAACAAAGACTATTTTTTGACTCCAAACTCTTTGGATAGTGACAAGTAGATTGAATGTCGAGTTAATATGGAAGCCGAGTTGGAGTTGATTGGAGTTCATAGAAAGGTTTACCCCAGAACTTATCAATTTAAAAAAAAATCCTTACGGGTTCTTTATTGACCCACCATTTATACACGATGTCCTGTCCTGGGAGTACTTGACTTCATTTTTTCTTGACAGTGTTTGCTTAAATTAGTATGCGCTTTATTAACAACATTTTTAATTTGATTTTTTCAAAAAAAGTTTTTCAAATTGAAAAACTTTTGATCCAATACCATTTCTTTCTCATGCTAATGCCAAGAATGAATGGTTGATATACTGATTGCTTATTGAATTTATTTGTTGATTAATTTACTGGATTGATTAAATTACAATTTTTCAAATCCCGTTGACGCGTAGAAATATTGAGGGTAAAAAGCTCAATAATAAATGCAAAATAAATTACTTCTTACCAAGTACGTACTGCTTTACATCGGTTGTGTACAGTAAAACCTGCAAGTTCCTAACATCCATGTTTAGATAGCACTGCGTGACAATGTTACCACTTGCAGTTGTCGTGTTACGAATCAACGCAGCGACGCAATTGGTGACCATACAAGCGCAAGCCTGAAGACAATCATCTTCTGTATTGTACATAGTGTACGCTTCAATGCCTGGCGAATACTGATTCACCACAATCTTCCAGGATGCATTGCAGCCTACGTAGTAGTAAGTAATACAAATATAAGAAAATTACACAGTAGATTATAATATGAGTGAAATAAAAAATGGACATTATTTGAACCTGCTGCAATTAAATGCAATTGGTATTTAATAGGATAAAGCACTTCAAATATTTGTACATATTCAATTATTAGGAGTGAATTTCATTTAACAGGTGCAGAAGAGTAAATTAATGTTTCGTAGAGGCCATCAAATTTCTATACACATAATACTGTGACAGTTTGTATAAAATAATAGAGATTATTATTTTAGTAGCTAATATTATTAGCTACTAATATTATTAGCTACTAAATTTATTAGTTCTAGTAGATAATATAAGCTTTCATGTTATCTATAAAAAGTTTTTACATTTTTAAAGTAATTTGACCTAAAAATAACAGCTTAAAGTTTAAACTTCTGATAACAAAAGATTATTTTAATTTTTTCATAGTTGATATTCAATTATTAAGAATTTAATCTTATTTAATGCTGCATATATTGTAATTATTCGAATATAAGACATAAACATAATGAAAAATGAACAGCTTTGAAAGTTGATTATTTTACCAATAGACTTATGATATATTTCTACATTTAAACACAAGTTTAAAGACATCAAAAAAAAAACATTTAATAAACTTAAACTTAATTTACACTTACTGATCATGACAACGCTCATTGGTGTTGTAACTACTGGCGTAGTAGTCAATGGTGTAGTAGTTTCTGCAGAGATTGGTGTTATAACTATAGTTCCATCAGCATTGGTCGTGTAATTAAATCCCAGTGTTTCATTGCTGCATGTCGTAGCGGGTTGTGCTAAAATGCAATATCATAAAAAAAGCAAGCAAAATGTAAAGAAATGGCAATATTTTAACGTATCGTAAATTAACTGAGAAATAATCCATGGTATACAATACTCAAAAATGATCAAAGCGATAATTATGATAATACAACAGAAGACTTGGTTACTTGGTTATATAGACTACTACATTAGAATCTAATATTAAATCTATGTTATTAAATACATGATCTGAGAATATTATTTATAACAGAATACTATACATTACAGATGCCTTTTCAGATCATTTATTTAATTATCTCTAGTGTTACAAGAAAAGGATTACATCAGGTTTTTATATTAAAAATTTAGTCAAATTAAATTAATATCAAGAGTGAATTCTTTTAATTTTTCATTCAAATTTCTATAATCCCAATCTTCATAAATATCCAACTAAAATACAATAAATATGCTATAAATTGATTGAAAAATTCTTAAAACTCACAGTTCTTAAAAATTTAAGACTCACTTGCTGTATTTTTCTCAGTCGTTACAGTTTCAATCGTATGACTTTGTGATGATTCTGCTGCTGTACTGCTATCAGACGTGCGTGTTAGAGAAGTGGACGATACTGTATCTACAGAAGGCACTCTAAAAGTAACTGTAGTCCCTGTAGTTGTAATCCTTGTAGATGTAGCAGCTGTAGCCGTAGTTGCTGTAGATGTAGCAGCTGTAGCCGTAGTTGCTGTAGATGTAGCAGCTGTAGCCGTAGTTGCTGTAGATGTAGTAGCTGTAGCTGTAGTTGCTGTAGATGTAGCTGTTGTAGCTGTGTGAGTATTTTTTGAAAAAAATGAATTCAAAATTAATCTAATTTCAATTTAATTTTAATTTAATTTATCTTGATGTTTTTATCACAATTATAGTGTTTTATGTACACAATAATCTCAGAAATAGCTGCCATATTAAACACCTTACTAAAGGGTGCAACAAATTACTGATACAGTGAGCTGTCACGGGAATTAAACCTGGACCAGTAGGTTCCAAATCAAGTGCCCTACCACTAAGCAAATGAATTTTGATTTAGTTACATTTATGGCTACAATACCTGCAGCTACAGTTGTAGTCGGATGTGTAGTACTTTGATATGTAGTACCAGATGTAATTTGTGTAGTGCTTGCAAAAGTTGTACTAGTAAGAGCTTCAAATAAAAATTAAAAAAATATAAGTATATACATATCAACATTTTTGCAATTTATTCAAATCAATAGTAAAAAGCCTCTACAATAATTTTTTGAATTATAATATCATAGAATTTTTCATATAATACCCACCAGCTAATCTCATATATATATCTATATAATGAAAGATTATATGGTAGATATTATATGAAAAATTCTATGATGTTATAATTCAAAAAATTATTGCAGAGGCCTAGAGCAAATAATTTATCAATCAGTAATTGTTTAAAACTTTATTTAAACAAAAGTTTTCTGTTACAATCATTACTAATCCTAAATTAATAACATAAAAGAAGTAAATTCTTACGCAGACATAATGCAGAAATGTTTAGTGGCCCTCGAACAGCTAAAGAAATAAAATACACAATACATCATTCAAAATTGTAACAGATTAGATTAATTTTATCTACCTTACTTTGATAAATATTAAAACAGAAAATGGTAGCACCCCTTCCCCTTAAAAAGTTTGAAAAATATCAGCAACAATCATAAAAGGTTAGTAGAAAAATAGTTTTGTATATACATAAATATACAACCGATATGCAGTATAATAACATCTGTCATATTATTAATACAATAAAACTACAATAGGTCAATAATATCAAAATGATTCCGATATATGATGACATATGTATATACATATTATTGATGACATATTGACGTTGTATTATATATATATCATAATATAGTATAATGCATGCATTGCTCGCAATATACCGTAATATACAATATACAGTATAATGTTAATATACAAATAGAAAGACATATACGGATGCATAAAGATAGACATATAAAGAAGCAGATGGACAGACATACTTGTTGTTTGTTGTGTGGTTCTTATGGTGGTCGTTGGGTCCATTGTTGTTGTTACATTATCAGCTGAAACAAAAGCGAATAGCTTTTCATTTTGTTATCCCATCAAATATTTAAGCAAAAATAACAAAAATATATTCCATTTTACACACAACAATCGTGAATTTATGGCAGTAAATTTTTAACATTATAATAACTTCAGGTGTTTCAGAAAGTCAATTTATCTGCTTTACAAATATAGTAATATGATTAATGACGGCGCATGGAGTTTTTAAAAAACCAATGTGGTAGAAGCTATCGATTTTTACAAGTTAGAATATTTCAGGTTGTTTCTATTATGTTTTTTTCTAAAGAAGCATCAAGGATTTAGCAAAAATCTTTAAAAAGGTTTTGTAATCTTTAGCAAGAGATTCAATGCGAGTTTCCTGTTAGTGGGACAGACCACAAAAGATTAATTACGATAATAAGCTTAGTTTTGACAAGATGAGAATATTTTGATAAGAATAGATTACTTACGACAATAGACGTTATGACAATGAAATAACAGATATATTTTAAATGTAAATTTAGTAATTCGTTAACAAATTTTCAGAAAAAATTAATATTGGATAAATATACAAATAATATGGCTTATATATGTAGGTTACAAATGTAACAATAATTCAAGTTATATTCAGCTACGACATGAAATGGAAATCTCATTTACTTCCCAAGCCAGATTAACCATTAGGCTGTATAAACTAGAAAAAAAAATCTAAGTGTCTCTTAATATTAACTTCGACATGATGAATTTTTATGACAATAAAATAACAGTTTATTTTGAAATTTGACCCAATTGAATAACAAACTAATGATTAGTATTTAAATATCAGAAAAAAATACAAAGTTTCAAGAGTCACTTTTTCTGTATGCATCATATGGTAAAACAATAATTGAAATTTTCATATATTTCAACTAAAAAACAAGCAAATTACTCGTATTAAAGCATCCGATAGCCTGTGTGGAGTAACTGTACCAGCAGCATCCGTAATCTGAACAAGAAATCTCTGAAATATTTCCATTTCCACAAGCCCAAGGACTACCTGCATAAAATCAATCTTAAAACTTATTATAAATAATTATAACAGCATTAATATTTTAATTATTTAGCAGAATGTCAACAAATTGAATACAGATTTTACCAAGGCAAGCAGTAAATGGACTGAAATAATTGCATCATATTATGAGAAATAATCACAACAGTTCCTTAACTTTTTAAAATCAGTTCAAAATGTCTCCATGAAATATTTAACATTCAAGCTTTATTATATGTTTTTAAAGGATGGAATTAGAAGTAATAATGTAGGATGGGGACAAGTCAACCCCCCGCAAAAAAATCAGTAGGAGAGATGCTTTCTTTTAATTAATAATAGAAGAGTCTCTGCTCTTGAAATACAATAATGACCAGTGTCAAATATGCTGCCAACTTACACAACATTCAAAACAGTCATATAATTTTATCAGAATTCACTCGTTTCAGCAGAAAAACAAATAGATAAATTATACTAGTGTCATATTAAGCAATTATAAATAAAATAACTAAATCGTTATTGTTAGATCTTTTCAGCATATATTATAATTGAATTTTTCATTAATGTATTTGATTAAATTTTAAAATTGTTGCTATATCACGACTTAGAAAAAAAGAAGACTTTTGAAAATTATAAGTAAAAGTTTCTAACTCGAAGTTGGATATGATACGGCAGCTGTAGTTGAGCCTGCAGTCGGAACTGAAAGCAGATAGAATAAATTAGAATAAGATAGCAATAAATTAGAATAAGATAGTAATAAATTAGAATAAGATAGTAATAAATTAGAATAAGATAGTAATAAATTAGAATAAGATAGTAATAAATTAGAATA
>JAQIXG010002081.1:0-18918 GCA_034700105.1 Oconnorella tubifera | reverse complement strand
AGTTTAAATGTACAGTATACCTACTATATATATATATATATATATATAGTAGGTATACTGTACATTTAAACTTCTTTCTCAGTGAATAGTTTTACAAATTTTAAAATCTAGTTATTTTTAAAACAATTTATGCGAAAATTATATGAATGTGAATAATCGTTTGGTTTGAATGTCGTCTTTTTAACACATTGTTTATTTATATTTCAATTTTAATTTTTAAAATTTAAATATTGCAATAATGGGATAAAAATACATTCTGTTGACTCTAGATCCGCTAATTGATAAAGTAAATTGACGATGAATTAAAAATTTTAAAATGAAATGTTTCGATATTAATTAAGCATAATTTATATAATAGCCATTTTCTACAAAAAAGTTCTGAAATCTAATTGTATTTCTAATTAAAACGTACAACCACCGATAACAAATACTGATAACATATATACTAACTATCAAGAATAAAAGATTAATTTTCATAAGCTTTATTTCTGTTTTTTCAATGAGGGGGGGCGAATTTTTATTCCAAATTTAAAGAACAATGATAATCCTTTTTTTTCTTTTTACAGTCATTTTCTACAGTAGGCTCTATTAATGCAGTCATTCTATCCCATGCCATTAGTTATTTCCTTTATCAGCAATGAATTGGATAAATAATGATATATAAAAAGCAGCAAATTCAGAAGAAAACACCGCCCGCCCCCCTCCCCGCTTTTTTATCAAATCTATGAAGATAACCTTAATCAGAAATTTGTAGATTGGTTTCAATTTTATCCATACCTATAGATTATAAAATTTTACGATAATTTATTTGTCAGCTTTATTATGATAAGAACCACTTGTATTATAATTGCGATTGACATTGATTTACTCTTTCATGAGGCTTATAATTTAATTAAGAATTAAATAAATATTAATCTACTATATCGATTAGAGAATTATTATGAAGTAAATCAGAATTTTATCATAAAATAATGAACAGATAATTGGTTCAGCAATCATCGTTTTAAACTTATAGTAAAATAGAGTTGTAAAATATAATTTTACTAATGTATACCCAGCAATATATTATCAAGCCTTTAAACTGTTCCTGGTTTGTTAATTAGTTAGAAAAACATTTAAAGTAGTTTTGAATACATTGTAGATATACAGTATACTAAATTAAAATTATATCAATTATAGTTAAGCATATGTCAAATGCACAATTTGTTTGTAAAACTAGTAGGTTATAAGTTATAAACCGCAGTGATATCTATTTAACATAGTTTTCAGTTTTCATATACGCTACAAATGGTAATATTTATCCGTTATACTATATGGTAACGCACCAAATTAAATCTGTAATTCAATAATACGCAAAGAAGTCTATCAAAAGCTTAATTAAAAATAGTTCCAATGCTTGTGTGGCTAAAAAAGTAAGCTATGAAAACATAGTTTAATTGCCGATATGGGACTTCCTAAAAGATGCAAATCTTGCAGCAAGTAAGAAATTATTTAAAGCTACAAATAAGTCGAACTCATGATCTCTGGGTTCCGAGTTCAGCGCTCTAACCACTTTACTGTTTCCAGATGTTCTTAGCATTAACTTAAAAAATGTATATACCACTCAAATCTTTAAAGGCTCAAAGCAGAAATGATATTTGAATGATATTTTAAATTCTAAAATAAAAATTTGCTTAAGTAGTTTAAAGTGGATACAATTTCTTACATAGCCTACGGTGAAAATAATATATATAAATTAAACTTAAAATTAATTTCCACTGAAAGGATCGGTGGTATTGATATTTGTACATATTCAAAGAATAACAAGATTAACATTCATTTTTATTTCCCTATATTATACGTGATTAAATATAAACTATAATGTTACAGATGAGGCTAATTCAGCAACCTGTTACTGATATCCAAAACAATTGCTCTCGGCTTTAAACCAATCCCTGAGATTAATTGAAAATTCCGTTGACCATCAACTCGAATGCGATGGATACCACCAAGATCATTTTTCAAGCGACAATAATAAAGAAACTGGTTGACAACGTCCAGTACAAGGCAATCTAGAGATGCGTCGTTATCTTTAAAGCAAGAATTTTGCAAAACATTTTCAAATCAAATCAAAATCTTTTATTTGTCATAAAATGTATAAAACAAGTTCATACAACAGAGATAAAATAGAGAATAAATAAAACGGATACAAAACGGTTCATTTATCGGTTAAATTATCGCTCGGGGATCCCATTTAAAAACAATATGATAGAAAATATTCCTGACTGTGAGCTCAAATGGTTATCAGATATAATAATCAAAATTAAGCTAACATTCGGTAAATTTTACAACATAAATAAATTTTGCTTAAATTTAATATAGATTCTACCTGCGGTATAAATTGTTTCTATTTCTTCACTCTGGTTGCTGTTGTATTTGCTACCGTTAAGTTTATATTTTAAAATGGTCGCTCTGATTGTCTCAGTCCAATAGACAATGTTGTTTACTTCATCGAAGGCGACGGCAAGAGGGTAGACTGGCTTAGAGCCCGTCCCTGCAGCCAGCAGGGGCGTGGGGTCGCCATCAGAGTCCAGAGATATCCGGTATAAATTGTGTCTCAGGCCGTCAGCAACTAAGAGAAAATCATTCGATTCTAATAAAAACACAAAGTAATTCTTGAGTACTTATATAATTTTACCCAAAAATATCAAAGATAAGTTTATGATATATGCTAAAGTTTTAACGTTTGTTTTACTTTATTAAAGGAGCGGCTTTTGAGAAATAAAGAAACCTTTTAAAAATAAATGATGCAATGCTATATATAAATACTATAATGCAGTATATAGTATACTGCCATGATGACGATCAATAACTTTATGCATTTATTTATTTAATTTAAGATAAGATTTTAATTATAATAAACACGTTACATTTTTGAAATTCAGGGTAGTTTACCTGAAGATGATGTGAGCCGATCAGCTGATGATAAGGCGATACATCCAATAAGGTCTATAAAACTAAATAGTCCTAAACTTGAAATACTACCAGGTTTAAACGAGATCAGGCCGAGATGCATTGCATTCGAATTATTGATGGATTCAACGATCAACAAATGTGATATAATATAAAATAATTGATTAGCCGACGATTTCAGTCTTCGGAAATTAAATATGTATATCTAATTATAGCTTATTATAGTTCTTTCAATTATGATTTATTAACATGTTTATTTGTTAAAAACAATCGAAATCATGAATCGGTTGAACTAGGTTAAATTCAGTAGGCCTGCATGCATAAAAGTTAATATGGATCAGCAGATAGTTCTTGCAAAACTGATTTGATCCAATTCGAGCTTATTATATATCTTAATTATTACTCATAATAAATCGACTTGTTGTTAATTATAAACCTGGTAGCATATAGGCCCTACTTATCATTTTCACAAATTTCATTTATTCTAAGTGACATACTGACATACTGTTAGCAAATCCGTAAAGGATTCACAAGCAATTCATGCTGATGATGTCCAAAAATAGATCATTGCAGTATACAGATAACAATTTGACCAGATAAACGACAACAACAAATCAATAATAATAAAGCACTAAAAAAATGTATGTAGTTTGATATTGTTAGTATTACAGTATGCTCAAAATATAATGGCATATACATGTATAGTGCGCTAACTATTATTAACATTATAATATAGCCATCTAAAATAATAGCTCACGTGATAACCATATTACTTAATTTATTATGCATCAACGCAAGCATCATAAAGCTAAGCTTCAATTTGATCAATATTGCAGTTAGGCCTACATGTATTTTTATGGAAATACATTTTTCAACGTAAAAAAATCAAAACTACCGCATAGTGGCAACCGCAGAAACTCAGCAGCGTCAATAACCGATAACTATATACTTAATAACTAATCACTAATAACCGGTGACAAAAAATCAATCAAGTTTCTATGTGCTTGCGTTGATTTTCAACACATTTTGCCAACATGAGAATCAATTTAGGCCTAGACAACTAGTTGAGAAACTTGCATGTCAGAACAAATAAAAGTTACAAACTCTGTTAACATCTAGCGAAGATAAAATCATAAAAATGTTGATTTTTGATTAAATATAAAAATTTCTTGTAGGACCATACCAAACGTTAATAATTATAAATAATAGAAAGAAATTTATAATTAATTTTCGTTCTTTGGGGGGGGGCCAAACTTTGTTACAGTTGTAGTTGCATTAAAATTCAATCAATGTATCAAAGAACAACTTCAATATGAATGCTAAAAGTATTATTATACTGAAAGACGATAAACGCGAATCGTTTCCATCTAGCGAAATATGATAGATACAAGCTGAAAGCGGATTCAAACTTTTATTCTAAGGATAATTTATAATAATAACTCAGTTAAAATATTTCATGTATTTGACAAAGTTTAAAATCATGACGATTTACACAATGCAAAAATTTATGGTTCAATATATTTAAGACAATCTCGCTTTATTTGTAATGAAATTGTTTCTATTTATTGTTTTGGCTTTTACGATAATATCAAGTTATATATACTGGTTATATACACTAAGCATGCAGATATTATCATATCTGCTATAAAGACGTACGAGCCTGTTGTTGTATTACTTTACGCGATAACAACAACAGTTAACGATTCGAAATATCTGCCTTTGTTCCGAAAAATTCTCCATCAGATTCTGATGGAGAATCTTTCAATTTATTAAATGAAACTGATCAAAGTAAATTAAGTCTAAAGATTGCTATACTATAATTTGATACCCAAAAATACGGATCTTTGAATAAATTTCGGAATTCAAAGACGCCTGCTTAAATTTTGTAGAATTATTTTAGATATTTATTTCTAAATTACGAAATATTTATTTTATAATTACTGTTTAAAATTCTAGTAAAAAACTAATTAATACTCTTTCATTTAATTGCCTCTTTCTGTTATCGTAAATTGTAAGACACACGACTATTAGCACTTGGATTTATGTCTATGCTTTTCTTTGGAGGCAGATGCTGCGTGTAAAACAGAACAAAATAATAAGGCTGACTCATTTTGCTGATTCAGAAACAGCTGAAAGAATTTGAAGCCAGCAGGATTCTTAGATCTGAGTCTCGTGTATTTTGTATCTCACTTTATGTTTATTTGAGTTTGTGAATCTTTAATCTCTGTTTGTCTGTCTGTCTGTTGCATCTGTCTGTATTTCTCTCTCTCGGTCTGTCTGTGTGTCTGTTTGTCTGTCTGTCTGTCGGTCTGTTTTTCTGGCTTTCTGCCTTTCTTTCTTTCTGTCTTTCTGTATTTTTGTCTGTCTGTCTTTTTTTCTTTTTGTCTGTCTGTCTGTCTGCCTGTTTGTCTGTCTGTCTCACTCTTCTCACACGCACTCTCTCCCTCCATTGCGATAGATGATGCGAGTTCATTACTTTTAATTAAAGGTCGCTTCGTTGTTGGCAGAAAGAGTGTGGGTTGAAAGGTTAGCGAGTTGCAGTTTAGCATCAAAGTAGGCCTGCGATCTACAGTCTGCAGATTCTCAGTAGGCTTCAGTACAGATTTTCAGTACTGCAGATGCAGTATCTAAATGTTAACGATACACTAAGAAGCTCTGTAAATATACTCAATCATTTAATAAACGTTTACAGTACAGCGGAAAATGCAGAAAACAGTGAAAATACCAGCCTATGATTATTGTAATAAGAAAATTGAAAATAGTAGAGAGACGATGTAGTTGACTTCTGGTTGTAAATTACAGTAAATTACAAAATACGTTATATTCTATTATATATTATTTTTATTTTATAACTTCTTACTTAGTATGCAAAGAACTTTGGAGTAATGTAAAACTAGAAATGTAATGTCTAAAATATTTAGTAAATCGATGCAGTTATGGATAGTACCAATTTTGAAAGACTTCATTACGAAAATGGATTAACTCAGTGACTTAATATGCACGATCAAATGGTGTGGCATTGTCTTGCTAGATGTTTGCTTCTTTGGATGTGTGTTATGTTTGCTCAAGTCACTTCTAGTCAGTTAGGCTCTAACGGTATGCACAATGCTTGAAAAAAAATTTATTTTATTTTAAATGCTGCCAGTTTTAATTAAGGTATTGTGTAAAAATTAGCCACAATATCGGATCCTCCACAATCAGTACAAGCTGGTCCATAATTATGATGAAACAGTTACTTTATTGTACTTTAATTTAAATTTTGTTAGAGCTTTTATTATTATTATTAACCATGATATTAATAAAATAATTTTATATCAGGTAATGACATCTTGTCTACTTTTTGTATTCGATTGTCGTTCATTATGTTAATAGATTCCGGCAGTAAAACTAGCCAAGCTTGTGAAGGAAGCACACTGGCTATCCAATGCTCTACTGGGATGAGGATAAAGATTAATAGGGCCAACTATGGACGTATCAATCTAAATCTGAATACTTGCTATGAAGGGCAATCAACAGAGGAGTGGAATGTCCAGTGCATGTCAGCGAAGTCATTGAGCATTGTTTCAAGCGAGTAGGTGATATATATGTAAAATTATTAGAAATTATAATGTTGGTTGTTAATTAAAATGGGTTGTAATTTATAACCAATAGAGTACAATTTTGATTTATAAATGACCAATAAATTACTAGTTCAGAGTAATAAGTTAAACAGAATAAAAGGTCACTTACTGACATTTGTTAATTATAAGGAAGAGCATAGAAAATAGAAAATATAGCAGAGATTCTATAGACAGATTTTTTATGTATCTGATATTTTGACAGGGACCATATAATTGATTATAACAGCGAGACTAGTTGGATCGTCTTATTTTAATATTTAGAATATTGTATTTTTGAATATTAATTTAGTTACAAATGTGAAGTGTAGTTATAAGTTATAAATAAATATAATGGTTAATAAAGCATAGATAAAATAACAATACAAATATGAGTATAACAGTTCAACCTACATCTTAGTAACTTAATCATAAGTAAATTTTATATTCAAAATATTGCTATAAAATCGAATGATAGAAGTGATCATAATTAAAAATTAATTAGATTTATTTCTATAATAAAATCAGATTAGAGAACGATCGAATTTCTGAACTCAAATTTCTAAATTCGTTTTATTTACTTTATCTTTTGATCATTGGTTACTTACAAAAAATGAATCAGGTTTCTATAACAAAAATCCCTTACGGCATTTCAGATCAGATTTAATTTCTTCAACAGTTACTGTCAAGTGTTTTGATTCGTTTCAAATAAGGCTTATACGTACTCAAAGTTAAGATTTCAATGGTGAATTTATTCTGATGAACGAGATTTTAATTGAAGACAGCAGTTGATATCTTTTCTCACTACTCGAACTGTTTTCAGAGTCTAAAGTTACTCTGGTGTAATGCTAAGTTTATTTTTATCAGTTTTTTATTAGCGGAGGCGGTGCGATCATTTTTTCTTCTGTACAGTAAATTACTCACAATTTGAATTGTATTGAAAAGCTTAAACAGTTGGGTGCGGCTTAACGATACGCGTGCTTTTCAAATAATTTCCATAAATGTATTTAATTAAGAGAAGTTTAATGCTTTTTGTTTTGATTTAAGCCTATATTTTACTCAATTTGAATCACTTAGACAAGTTTCACTGTATAACGCAATGAATTATATACCTATAGCTGATCGTGTTGAATTTGTTTTGATTTTTTTAATGCATCTTTAAAGATTTGTTGTTCTTTTGATTGATAATGCTATGAAAAATCATAGCATCGTAGTATTCTACCTAATTTAATCATATAATTTGATTGAATATCAGTATAATAATATAATAATATGTAAAATATAGTATAGTAATATTATATATTATAAATTTTAATTCACCAATCAAATGGTAGACAATCATAATAAATAGAAAATCAAAATCAAAGTGAAATAAATAAACGACAAAATTAAATTAAATGTCCTGCACAAGTATACAGCATTCACTATAGAGTACAAAAAAACACAAATTACATAAGTGCATATAATCACTTTAAAACAAAATCAAATTGCAAATGACATATAATTTTTATCACAGAAAATAATCACACTGTCATCAAACTGTCTTCAAACTTTTTCCAAACTTTTTGCTTTATTCTATTTTTCGAATCTCCGGGTGAAAAGTTATATTTAATTATCAATGATTTTAGGTCAATGTAATCAAGTTCATCAATTTTAGAATTATCGCAAAGTTGTTATTTTAGAATTATAGCAATATTATAATGTTTACGATGATATAAGCAATATCGGAGCATTTTGGCATAAGGTATTTCACTATAGTAAACTGGAGTCCATGCATGGAAAGTCTGTTGGATTACTGTATGAACACAGGCACAAAAATGACAAAAGTTCAGGCGTATATGGCTAAAAATCTCTCAAAAACTCGGGGGCGATTATTTTACTGAAAGAAATTCAGAAATTGTTTATATTTTCATACTATATCTATCGCTTAGATGTTCTGGTAAGGACAAATGCGCCGTTGTAGCCTCGAATACTTTGTTCGGCGATCCTTGTCCGTCCACCGCCAAATATTTAGAGATTGATTATTCTTGTGAGCAAGGTGAGAAGTGAATGACATATTAACGCATCTAGGCTACTAACTGCATGCATCTGAGATATGAAATTGCTTCTTTATATATCTATTTAAATAGTAGTCTACAGTTTTAACGTACTTCTCTGCTTGAAATAAGCTAATTCAATATGTGTATTAACAATTACTAATCTAATAATATATAATAACTATTTAACTAGAGGCTTACTAAATTAACTCTTGGTCAGATTCAGAGACGGGGTTATTGTTGGAGTGACCCATGGTGTAACCCCATGGGGTGACATTCTCCTATGCGCATACCTCGCACCAAATCAACCTGAATTCTTAGTAAAAATATAAACTAATAATGTTGTCATTTCAATAATGTAATGTGAGACAAGTCAGTAGATTTCATTTTCTCGCTTCTTGACTAATGCTTCTATTAGATTAATCATTAGACGGTTGACTATCATTATAATGTAGCTCAGAGTATTTGCATCACATAAAGATTTAGGCTATCTATATTGTTACTGTATTTATTACATGCTGCATGATATTTTCTACCAATTAATTATTTAATGTTTTCTGATTTATGTTTTATCTATTTTATTTTCTATTTTTGTAACCTTATTATAAATGTATAATATTATATCGTATGAAATATACTATTAAGAACTAACCTATAGCATGCAAATATGTTCAATGAATAATATATTAATATATTATGTAATATATTAATTTTCATGCAATGAAAGCAGCTATATGTTTTTTTTAATTCTTAATTTTAAAACCAATTTAAATGTGAAATAATTTAGAATGAAGACATATTATTGGCGTCACAAAGTTTTACATTTTAATTGGTAAAGCTATTCAGTATTTTAATAGTTTACTCTATTCTCATTTGAAATATTTTTATAATTGAGTTATAAAAAGTTAAAAAAAATTAAAAATGTTATAGTTACTCAAGTTGATAATATTTATATTTTACTATGGTATTTGATTTATTTTTCTTTGCTTGTTTTTGTACTATCCATTGATTTGTGACGAATAAAAGATCTATGTAAAATTTTACTCTTTCAGTGAATTCAAGTATTGAATTCGGAGATGTTTCTCCTCAGTCGATGATGCTCACAGATACTATTATCACTCAATCTGAATTAGAAAACTTGGATCGCACTCAATCAGTCAACGACCAAGAGTCCAGTCGTGATGCTGCTAGTCACACACTACAGGTCCATATAACGACTACTAGCATACCTCAAGTCTGTTCGTCTACATATGTAAGAAATGTCTCTTGGCCACAAACTAAGGCAGGCCAGTCTGTGACCATGGACTGTCCGAATAATCGAAGAGGTTTGCTGAAACTATGAAATAAATTCTCCACATTAATATTTCAAGAAATTTGTTTGTATTAATAGTTATCTGTAAGTTCTTCATACACCAACAAGCATATTAAAAGAATTTAAATAAAATTAAATGGAATTTATAAGATTCTAAACCTGCAGCTATAAATTATTCACTTCAACACCCTATTCAGTGTTGTTGAAAAGTTTTTCCACTTCCGGTGCAAAATATTACATAATACTTAGTATAAATTTAGATCAGTATACAAGTATAAGTACACAATCCTCGGTTATAGAACGGTTGATAAATACAACATTTACACAAACTGTAACCTAATTTGTTGCCATCCCAGTATTCCCTAGGCAGCTTATTGAGATCATAAAGGGCTGGGCTTGCGGCCAATAGTATTCAAAGTGTTACTTTCACTGCCAAGTGTGTACTTGTAACTCTACTATCTAGTTTTCTAGTATTTTATCTGCAATGTTTTTTCTTTAATTAATGTCAAATGAAATCTGCGGCGATGATGCATATGGAAGAATTTATAAGCGAAATACAAGAAAATATCACAAGTATCTAATTGAAAAAATAGTGGTCGAAAAATAGGCTACGACTTATTTCTAAAATATTTTATCAATGATCGTTGTGTTATAAAATAAAATGGTAACAATTGATATTTGTAATAAGTTTAATCAGTGTAATCTGTTTCATTTAGTTATAGCTAGTAGATGTTAAATGTTTTTTTAGTTTATTTTATTTCTTTCTCTCTTTCTCTCTTTCTCTCTTTCTCTCTTTCTCTCTCGCTCTCTCTCTCTCTCTCGTCTCTCTCTCTCTCTCTCTCAAAAAAAAATCACACACCCGCACGTTCGCACACTTAAGCGCACACCCTCTCACGGATATTATATCCGCACACACACACACGGACCCTACAGCTGATTCCAAATAATGTTACACGCATCTCCTTTCGTCAGTTTTCAATCTCGACCAGGATATATTAATGACAATGCACTCATCATTGTGTTATTACTAATTTAAACATACAACACTGGCTGTAATCTCTGCAGATGTAACAAATCACTATTTAGTTGATTATCAACATCAATTTACAATCAATATCTCTGATTATTGACAGATTAAATGTGTTAGAAGTCACTGTCTATCTTAAAATAACAAAAAGATAATGATTTTTCACTCGTTATATCTTTATGATCTAGAATTTTTCTCTAGACAAAGATTTTAATTTTAAAATTGAATACTGTTTTGAGGTGCCAATTAATTCGATTTTTAAAGAACAATAATATAATTTCACGGGAGACTTTTTATGAAGGTTCTCTAATTTTTTTTAATCCTGCATAGAGTTTTGCAGCGGAATTTATTATGAGGTTTAGTTTAAGCCTATTCAAAGTTTTTTTCATTGTAATAATGAATCGTTCGGCTTTTGTATAGTTATTGGCGTATTAGCCAATTGCACCTCGGAATTGTCAGGTATCTGACAACGTACGGTGCGTTAGAAGTACAGTATACGATTAGCAAGCACATTATTTAATTAATGAACAGGATGCGGCGCAACTAATCGATCTTAATTAAACAACTTGTTGTGACTACAGATTAGTTTAAAGTTTATTACATAAACTTAGAGTGGACCATATGAACTATAAATTCAAAATCAGCTTCATTTATAAAGAGTTTAATTTTAAACTTTAAACCCTAGATATTTTAAAGCCTGAAATTTAGAACAATGATTTATATAATGGCAAAGCAAACTTTTTATAAACAACAATTATTGACCATAATGACAAATCGAGGGACTCTAGAAATTATATTTAGTAAACGGAATGATACTGATTACTGATTGTATTATCTAAAAAAATTAATTTGTAAAATGATAATCACTAAGCTATTACTATGTTGAATCATCAGTATATCCGTGATTTCTAGACTCTTTAATTCTATTGTTATTCATGATTTTTAATTTTATTTACTGGGCATTTTTGAAAGTATTTCCTACATAAATTTAGTATGAAACTTAGTATTTTTGCACTTCTTTTTTCCGCTTGAAGCCATATACTGTGTAGTGTCTGATTGAATCTTTGTTGTTATAATTTCAGTCAAAAAGGCTAGTTGGAAGTGTGATAAAGTTTTGTCAAAATGGATCGGACGACCAAATCTTACAGACTGTATATCTCCACCTGTCTTTAGCATACAGAAATCTGTTAGTGCTGTTTAATTACTTCATGATGCAATTAAACAAATTTATACAATATTAATATTATTATATTTAATAGCTAGAAGTTTAATATTTAGACATTTTTCAATTGTTTTTAATTTTTGTGACGATAATGGTTGTAAACTGTTTTCTATTGTTGCCTTTATGATTTAATTGCTTTAGAGGGATAGATATCTGGCTCTACTATTAGACAGTTAATTTATATTATTTAATATCAAGATAAGATCGAAAAGTTGCTAAAAATTGTAGATTTGAAACTGTATAGCAACTACTTTATATAGACAACTTATATACAACCAAATAAAGTAGATTATCACAATGGCTACTATGGGTAAATTTCTTGGTTGAAATAATAAATTTGTACCACTGAAACTTGAGAGAGACTTAATCTTTGAGCTTATTAAATATTAATCAAAGTCACATAAAGAGAACAAAGATTATTTTAATTTTAACCTGGATATGTATGTAATTACTGTGTAGGCATTGTTATATGTTGAGTCATCCTGTTGAAAGATGTAGTCTTCTACAGTTTGTAATGAAATAATGTAACATTATATGTCAGTCTTAATCTGCTGATTGACCTTTAGCTTTATAATTAAGTTAAGAACCTTGTGAGGTCATACTGTAAATGACATTTTACTCTATAGACAAAGGTCAAATCATGTACTAAAAGATAACAGATTCTGCAGTAAAAATGCAGTTTTCATTATTCATTAATCATGTGACTCAATGATGTCTGTTTTGGATAATTTTTATATAATTAAAGAGCATAAGTTGAGTTCAATTTTTTTTAGATTTATGATTGACACAAATAAAAAAATAAAAAATCTACACAAGATATTTTATACTTCTGTATTATGTAACTCTCAGAGTTATTATTGGCAGCTATAGATGATATGGACTTTATATTTTCAAGTTCTTATTTTTGTGGTATAATGTTTTTATTTCATGCAGTTACAATCAAGTAGTGGGAGTTTCAGTGCCGGACTTTTGGAGCATGTTGCTGATGACATTGTAGCTGCCTCAGATCTGGGTGAAGTCATCTATGGAGGTGACCTGACCCATATAACTGAGGCTATGCAGCATACAGTTGATCAAATTGATGTTCATCTTCACGAAGTTCCAGCTCAACAAGCAACTCAACTCTTACGTAGAGTGAATGATGTAAGTGAATTTATGCTTATCATCATATTTTTGAGCATCTGGCATCACAATCATCATGGTCACATTGTAATCATTATAAGTGTCATTATCATTAATAACTTTATTGTGATATTATCTTTGATCTTATCAGTTATCATTATCAATGCCCATTAATGTTAATATAAGTGTGATATTATAATTATTGGTCAGTCTAATATTTTTGGTTACAGTTATGATGATATAGTGTATAATTTACTATGCTGTTTTCTCACATTATAATAATTAAGGCTAATTACATTACTATTTAACTGCTTAATTACAACATTGTTATTTTTATTTAGGCAATCCTGACTGCTAGTAGTAACCTATTGGATGAGAAACATGCCGAGTCGTGGCTTGATTTGCCTAAAGTCACACAGGCTGAGACAGCCACAAAGCTCATTGATTCTATTGAGACCAGCGCATTTCAAGTTTTACGTAATATTCAGACTCCCATTGTCATTGTCAATGTTACTCTTAACATTGGTTTGTGTAGTTTGTTTTCATTTAAAAATCAGACTCTTTTAAATTTAGGAATTTTATGAATTTACTTTATGAATTTTATCAATTTAATAAGTTCCTGTTTTCTTCTTCATAACATTCAAGCAGATCTGTGCATTCAACAAGTATTTAAATAAATCTAAGAACAGTAAATAAGTTAAAAATTGTAATAAGATTTATTTAAATTATAACTTTTTCTCGTTGATGGATATAGCTCCCTTTAAGAAATATTCAATCACCAATAATTATCTAGCACTTCTATCATACTTTTAAGTAAAAAATCATGTCCTATCTGAAATAATGCTATTTTCTGTTTAATTTAAATCTGTCAAGTTTCAAGTATATTTTATTTGTGTTTTCTGTTTGCAGTGATTGAGATCCAGGTGATAAATGTTGATCAAACTGCCTCTGTCTCTGACGCAAGCTTTACACCAAAGTTTGATCGAGATCGTCATAAGACTGAGATGAATGAAGGAAAGGATCACAACATGCAGGATGCGATGTGGGCTGAATGCGGGGACTCCATTACATTAACAGGAAATACTATAAGACGACTAGGGAAGGGTGGTGAGTATTTTTGTACATTTTATTCATTGTAGATATAATCTATTATCTTATTAAAAATATTCAGATTTATGTTTTGTTACTAAATGTATAATAGAATGTTTGAAGTCTGGAAAAATTAATCATGCATTAATTTTTTCAGTAAATTTTATCTTTTTTATAATCCAGCGATGGTGGTACATTATTTAGACTCTTTATCAACATTTTCTAGGTGTTTTATCTGTGGTCATTTTCTTGGCTGCATACATGTAAATTTTATATTAATGACATATTAAAAATATTACCTTTTCCCGTACAGTGGTAGCACTTTTAATGACCTTCTGTGAAATTGTTTGACATTTAAAAAAATTTAAGCACTTACGAAATTCTTTTAATTGCAATAAGTGCCTGAGCATTTTTTTAGAATTATTCAAGATAGAATAGGTAAACAGTGTGACCAATCAAAGCGGCCTTAACAAATTGCTTGTCTATTCATTTTAAGGGTAGGATTGGGGTTAGCATCCGGGTTCGACATAGGGTTAGGGTAATAGTTGCAATGGCTAGGATAATTGAATTAACTATTGGGGGTAATTTAATGTATTTGGATCAATTTGTTGTGGTACTGGAAAGAAGTTAAATAATTAGGCTGAAAAATTAATAGACATTTTTTTACGCAATAGGTTTGGTAAAGCTGGTCTTTGCAACATATCTAAACCTCGATAAATGGATGTCACCACTGCACAAACAGTCCACTCGTCGGGACAACACAGGCCAGATACAGAAGGCTCAACTTGGGAATAACATTAATAATGAACTTTATCTTGCTACTCAAGATGAAGAGAGGATTGATATAGAGAGAGATCTGACACTTTCTAGATATGATAACACAGAAAACGATGATAGAAGACAGGAAGACGATGAAGAAGATGAGTTAAAGAATAAGATTGTTGCAACAAGAATTATTTCAGCTTCTATTAACGAGAGAGAACAAGTTGATAAACTGGAAGAACCAATTATATTTACACTGGGACACAGAACGGTATGGGCTCATAGTTTCTTGTGCTTTTTATGATTTTTTATCATCTCAATTTTATTACTTTCTATTTGTGGTAGCTAAACAATATATTATTAGAACTTTTAGTACTTGACTTTTATGACATGCATTAAAATTTAAAAAAAATCAATTTTTGTAATAGTATATAGATTAGTTACCGTTTCATTAAGTTTAATCTTTGCGTAATAATTACTGTTTATTTTTTTCTAGAAGGAGCAGGTCAACAATGCATCCTGTTCATTCTGGAAATATGATAAAAAGTAAGAACTTTTTTCATTGTTTTATTCTGCTGATTGTAAACATAACAATTCAAACATGCCAGTGCATATACCAAACTGAATCATGAGAAATATCATAATGAAATTTCCTAGGGTTTATAAAATGATCTTAAGATTTCATGATGATATTGCATAATCACAATCCTTATGTCATGTGTAAAGATATTATTCCACTATTTGGAAATTATTATATTTCTTGTGGATTGCAATATGTTGTTGATAAAAATTGTTAAGTTTATCGACTATGATTATTGAAAGTATAGATTCTTAAAGGTTTACGTTTAGAAATTTCTTGAAGAATTTTTTCTTATTGTTACTTAATTAACAGTAGTTATTTAATTAACAGTTCTATATTTACTCACCGTTTTGAGTTATCAAATGAAAGCAATTTGGCAATAAGATTACATGTTCCTTGATAGGACGATGACAAATGGTAGATGGAGCACAGAGGGTTGTGAAGTGATTAAAACAAATGATACACATACATCTTGTTCATGTCAACATCTCACTAACTTTGCTGTTCTAATGTCTGTCACTGGACATAAGGTGATTACTTATTGTTTTAATGAGTTTACTTTGACTTATATGTATATATTTGAAACATTTATTTCTCTTTTATTACTTAATATTTGTTGCACATAAAATGACTTCAAAGTATTTTACTAAAAGTAATAAGGATACATAGTAAAGAATCTTAATTATAAGACAAAAATTGCTACTTGAATAGATTACTCTAGGATTTGTGATTCAATCTAGATCATAAAAGCTACCATTGTGAATAGTTGAATGAACCTTGTAGTCAAACTTCACAATTATATATCTTTATGACTGGAATTTTTTATACAGCTATCAGAGAGACATGAATTTTCCTTGTCTCTTATCACATACTTTGGTTGTATTCTCAGCATTCTCTGTCTAGCAGCTGCTTTCATTACTTTCTGTTGCTTCAAGTAAGTCCAATGAGTATTGTCTTGTTCACTGGTTCATTTTTTATAATATATCATAGACTACTGAAATGAGACCCGATTCAAAATGTCCAAAACTTTCCATCCAGCTTAACCTTTGAAATTTGAATCTGAACCACTCTGAAGTCAATTCTTAATGAAGATTGAATACTGATATATTAACTTTTATAAGCATATGCCTGTATTAAGCCGATTAATGTTAGAAATAGCAAATTTCTTGAAATAAATTGCAGACTGTTTATTCACACTGTGTCGAAATAGTCATTTTTGATAATTGTTATAATGCTAAAAATCAGATCATAGTTATTATTCAGAATACTTTGTTTCGTACTCTATATATCAGGTATCCTATTCTAATCTTTTCTTAACTCCTACATTTTGCTGAATTAACAGTTCTAATTAACTTCAGTAAAAGAAAGTTTTTAGTGTTATAACTGTCTCAGAAATATTCAATGCGATCGTAACACTATACATAAGAACCTTGTGCTGACTCTTTGTATTGCTGAGTTTGTTTTTCTCTGTGGAATTGCTCAAGCCAGACATAAGGTACACAATTAAATAAACTTATTAAAAGGAGAAATAGCTAGATCATAAATGCCTAAATTGAAATTATTCACTATTTTTTTATTGTATCAATATACCAATTTTATTTCAGGTATTATTATAGCTTTAATATTAAACATTCAGTCTTTATAATTAGTTTAAAGATGTTTAGGTTTGGCTTTTAGGAATTTTAACTTTTTCTGGTAGTCTGTTACATATTTTATGTCCATTATCATAATAGCCATGATTGTATGATTCAACATTATTATTTTGACTTTATTCTATGTGCAATGAACTGGTATAACACTGCTTATATACGTACTGATGCTGTTTGTAGATTCTTTGTTCAGTGATTGCTGGTCTACTACACTATCTTTTTCTAACAGCCTTTGCCTGGATGAGCATTGAAGGAGTCCAACTATATGTGATGCTTATTGAAGTTTTTGAAGCAGAGCGATCACGAGTCAAGTGGTACTATGTTGCTGCTTATGGTGAGTTCCCTTATTAAGAACTTTTCTACTTTATTGTCATATTGTGGACTAATGCTAGTTGCTAATACAGTGGTTATTTGAATTTACAGATAAAATGAAGATTCACACTTGTATTCCAGTGAGGCAAATGTAACATAAATACTGATTAAATGAAATAAATAGTGATTTCGTAAATAACCACATTATAATTTTTTTTTTCAAAAAATTATAAAAGGTTAATGCAATGGATTACTAATATCGTTATGAAACATTAAAATATTTAGTGATTTAAGATTACAAATATTGTTATTAGCTATAATGAGTTTTACAGTGCACTGTCAAATCTCAGCAAGAGTTTGCCAGTGTTTTGTATCTGCAATATAGTTTTTTAACGATAATGTAAAATTTTAGTTATGATGGTGCAAATATGATAGCCATAATCTGAGGTAGGTAAAGATTTTGTGAAAAAGATCTGATGATCTTATTGTTTTGATATATATAATTTTGATCTTTTTGTTTTCTTTACGCAACTGATGCATTCAAATAATGATTTTCATTTGTCATGTTTTCATTACGATAGGCTTACCACTAGTGGTTGTTGTTGTTTCTGCAATAGTTGATCCTAGTGGATATGGTACAGATATACAGTGAGTATTAACAAAACATCTTTAGAGATTCATATGTTAAATTATTCATACCTTTTTACTCCAGTTTTCTCATTGAATTTTAACAATTTAAATAAAGAAATTTAAACTCTAAATTTCATTATTTACGTATTTAACTTTAGAGTGAAGTGATGCTATCGTAATGCAATAAATTTTTCAATTAAATGATTAGCAAACTGTTTGTTATAGAACAAAAAATTTTCCTTTATTTATCCCTTTAATATATACTATTACTGACTACTTTTAAATGAGGTGATGTGAGGCTGAAATGCAGTGATTGTCTAGATGTTACTATAAGTCGGTGTTTGTGTACTGTATTAATTGGATCTCACATAGACAATGAAGATTCATTGCATATTGTAGTTGTTGGCTGTCAACTAAGAATGGGTTTATCTGGTCATTTGTTGGTCCAGTCTGCACTATCATTTGTGTGAGTAATATTGATGTTCTTAATTTTTTATAACATTTGATAACCTAGCTCTTTAACAACCTAGCTCTTTCAATATTTAATTAATTCAGAGCCTATTTTAGTGTGGTTTAGACCACACTTTGTGGTCCTGGAAATGTGGATGTGGTCCTGGAAATAGGAAGAT
>JAQIXG010002080.1:0-18919 GCA_034700105.1 Oconnorella tubifera | reverse complement strand
GGAAAACTGGTTCTGCGGTTTGTTGATCGCTGATCAATTATTGTTTCGATGTGCGTGCTATTTGAATTCTTATTTTGAAGGGATTTAAATAGGCCTACTTGGTTTTAATCTATTAATTTCTATATGCATTAATTACTCTGAAGCTCTGCCCACTTAACAGGTATTTTGTGAGGTTCGGAATTTCGAGTATTATTAGAAACTTCTTAATTCTTTTTAAGAAAGACTTCATATGATTCGTTACAAGTGTTTAATATAATATGTTTCAACAAAGTAAATACTTCCATACAATTACATAATAAGATTTCAGTATCTTATAAATTCACTCAATAACATCTGTTTAAAACATAATCTGAAATAACAACTTACAAAACTCAATTTCAATTAAACTTTATAAATCAGGTTAGCTACTTTAAAATCTAAGTATTTCAGAGTTCCGTTCCTATCTAATGCCAAATTATTGTTGTGTTTAATAATATTGTGTGTTGTGTTGTGTTGAACTCGTCCATTTTTATAGAGCGACGATGACTCATCGGCATCAACTACTAACCCATCACCCTATCACTCTATCAACCTATCAACCTATCACTCTATCACCCTATCACCCTATCAACCTATCACCCTATCACCCTACCAACCTATCAACCTATCATCACATTACCCTTTCATCCTATCAACCTATCACCCTATCACCCTATCAACCTATCACCCTACCAACCTATAAACCTATTAACCTATCAACCTATCACCTTATCACCCTATCAACCTATCAACCTATCACCCTATCACCCTATCAACCTATCACCCTATCAACCTATCACCCTATCAACCTATCAATCGATCACCCTGTCAACCTATCACCCTATCAACACCTGAACACTAGTAAATAACATGTATCAATTATATGATATACCGAGATAAGCAATTTAATATGCTTATTTCTAAACGCCTATTATGTATAATATATATTATATAGTTTTATAGTCAAACATTTTAGCACAACATATAATTAACTATAATAAACGCAATCAACCATTATTACTTTATAAAAAATACATTGTCAAAAATCTCCAGCATCATTTATCACTGCGGCAGTCTTAATAATGAAAAGACATAAAGCTTAAGTACCGTTACTAATTAATGTAATCCTGTCATAAATCGCTTGCTTAATCTGTCAAAGAATCGAGTAAATTTGTTCGACGGAGAGTAAAGTAATGTTGGGAGACTTTCTTCTCGATGTTGGGCTATAACGAGGGAGAGGGAGAAGGATGCACGATTGTCTTCGATGTCTAATCAGATTAGGTTCTGTTTCGATGAAATGAGACATTGATCAATCGCGCTTCTAGCTTGTTCTATAAGATATCCAGACTCTAGTTTATAGCAAGATTAAGAATATTTAATCTTGGATAAAAATATAAAACTATTTTAAGATAGCGAATCAGGATCGCAATTGGATTTAAACTTAGTCCCATAATTTAGGTTAATGGCTGTAGGCTTTTTAAGCTAATGATATTATACGATAGTCAGACAATCATGATATTAAAAACTAATATCTACAGTAGAAAATAGCTGTAAATTCTTCTTTATTAATGTCTTTAAATAAATTACGATTTTAGGACTGTATAATAATTATGTAATTTATAATTCACAAATAATTTAAATAGTTAGTATTAAATCGATTTAGGCTTACATATCATTGCTTCAAATATTGAATTATAATTTATTACTATAGGATTACCTATAAAGACAATATATTTATATTTTAAATTTGCATTAATCGAGATGTAATAAATGCACGGAAATATAATGGACCACTTGACACGAGCATTTACAAGTGTTGACAGAGAAATAATGATTATTTGGTTTCCAATTCTATCATATTAAGGGCACCACTTGATTAAGCACATTTTTTACAACGCGTGGAGTGTTGTAATGTATTGTCGTCCATGTGTTAGTGAATGATATTTATAACTCAGCGTTTACAAGTGTTGACTATTAGACAATTAATTTGATCTTGCTTAAAAGCTACATCTGTATAATAATGTATACGATATAATTTTGCATTTTGATTCATCATTATCTTATCTGATTATTTTATTTTCGTTGAGAATCCGTAGCTTAATACGTTATCTTCAATTAAACGTTTACGTCAAATAAAATAAAAAATAGAATGGATATAAATTATTTCAATTAAATGTTAAAATGTTTATTCTTAGATAATGATTTAGAAAGCGCATAAATTACAAGCTTTCATGTTGCATTTGAATTATCATTTAGAAATTTTGCTCACCCGATAAATCATTCCTTTATAATCGAATTGCATCGTGAAAATTACACAAATATTTTGATAGTTTTTAACCAGTCGTTAACGAAATTTTCTAAATTTGGGTTCTTAATTTAAATGACTTTGAAATATATAATTCAGTTACTTTATAGATTCAGTTAAAACCAAGTGCGATCTAACACAAACGATGCGATTCTACTCTCCTGAATTTGATACAAACAAATAGAATTAATGCCCCCCTGCCCCCCCCCCTCCCTAGAGTCTTGGCATCATTGGCCCCCCACATCTGAACTTCTCTGTTTTATCGTCGTATGACAGAGATAAAGTGGATTAAATTATTTTTGGATATTGTCGAGTAAATGTTTCTAATATAATACCAATGTTGTCATAACGTGATAGATAGCCAATAAAATCAATGGAATTTTTTTTGTTATGAATTGCTGTACAGTCAAGTATGAACTTTGTAAATGTTACCGCATTTTCTACGGATTTATTTTTGCAATCAACTTTATTATTGAATTATATCATGACTAAATTCAAACATCTACTACAAATATAATATTAAACTGTAAATATGAGACAATTTCGTTGAATACTACAAGCATAAATTATAGTGCAATGATAATGTGGTTCATTATTTTAAGATATTTATTGATTTTTGCTTCGTCTTTAGTATTGATTGAAGTAGTTGCTCGCTGATCGTAGAGATTTAGAAACTGGACGTTATGTAAGTTTAAAGAGATCAATCACTTTTATAAGACAGATTATCTCGCTCGTCTTTAAGAAGCATGGCAGTTTCGTGATTATACAGCGTAGGCCTACATTGTTCATTATACAATGCGTAAATGTACAGCGTACTTTGCACAATGTACATTATTCAATACCTAATTCTACAGCATTCATTGTATCCTTCAATGCGTAATTCTGCGACATACATTGTACGTCAACATTGCGTAGTTCAACAGTGTACATTGTTCTGATTGTAACTTAAACTTCCGATAAATTATCATTGTATTAAAATGCGTTCTTATTCACTAATGAATTTCTTGTAACACATACAATGCGGTTAAAATTAAGAATGTATCAAACGATCAAGCTTTATCAAAGTATTAAAATTCTGCAATTTTGCCTAATCCCTCGACTTTGAGTCTTGTCGCTCGCTCGAATTATTTAAACGTTACTGCCACAGAGTGTAGCGAGACTTTGACAGTCGGACGAAGTAAAAGCAAGCCAAAAACAAACCGAAGCAATTGCTGAGATCCCAAGTGTCGTTATTTATTCATTCTCATTCTATCCGAGCTAAGGATCATACGGGTGTAGCGACAATAGATGCACAGTGCATGAATAATAAAATTTCATTCATTGCAAAATGGCAATTTATTTTGTAATAATTAATACACAACTTCAGTGAACTATATATACCATGTAGTTAACTAGGATCAACGTTTTCAAAAACAAATATTAGTATATTTATGTCTCTTACAAAACTATGTTTTCCAAACTTTAAGAAAAACTGCTACAAATTAACAAAGATTTATTTACATAACTTTTATCATTTCTTAATGCAATATCCATAGCGTTGAAATTGTATTTTAAAGTTCGTTAATGCAAATATGCCCGTAAATAAACGTAACGAATAAAACCCCAAATTGTATTTATTAACCAACATTTTACATGTATTTCAACGACATCCATACAATTTGTCACACTTTGAACTCGATGGACAAAAATCTGTCGAGCAATAGTCCGTCTACGTGTTTCTCTACAGTGCAGAGTCCAATCGTTTGAAAGGCCGCTGTCCTGCATCCGGAGACATCCGCCCTGGACGCCGGAGGACCTCGCAGGGCGGACGATCCGTCTAGTCGCAGCTGTGACCCGAGCGTGTCGTATTAGTGAACGCTATATAGCGCAGCGAGAAAAACGTTTGTAGCTTAAGCGAAGGATACTTTTATGAAACTTGGAGAAATACTTTGATCCGTAAGATTCAAATTTATTGATAGCTGCAGATGCGGAGTGGATTTTAAGTAAAATTAAATTGTTTAACTTTCTGGTATTCAGTATTGAGTTTATTAATGTGTAAATTTATTTATTTAAAGGATTAAATGTGATGTAACTGTTGATAAAGTGAATAGAAATTATGTGAATTATATTATTTTGGAATGCGCGGAATGTAATTAGACAGTTTTAAATTCAGTCAACTCAGATGATTTTATATCATTGGTTTACCAGGTGAGAAAGTTGATTATTTTTATTCGTATATCTGTCTGATGTGACATTATAATGATATTATATATTTAAATTCGCAAAATTTGTAAGAAAATAATATTAACGAGAATATGAAATAAATCTGTCAAGTCTTTGCATAAATAAATAAAAGAATTCGAATTGAAATTAGGTGATCATTTTAAGTTAATGTAAGAACACTTTATAACTAATGCTAATGATTGTTTTGACAATTTAATTTTCGCTAAAACGAAGCATATTATCTTGCAACCGTTTATTATATTGGCGACATTTGACTGGAGCTTTGTTTTTGATAAGTTGTATCACGATAGTTAAATTAAATTCACTATGTATCTCTTTTTTAAATCTCTTTCATTGACACAAGGCTTTAAAAATAAATTGTATATATTTGAAATTATTTTCAGATCTTAATCAACAGCTACTTGTTGTTATTATGAATTTATGACAAGTAAAATGTTACTTATGATTTTTAATTTTACATACATTTTCTGTTTTTTTCTATTCTTTATATCTTTTGCTGTATATTCGCTTACATTCTATGACATATCGCAATTTTATTTCTGATGTTTGCGATTCACGCGACGTCGTGCCACAAAGTCGTAAAACCCAGTCAATTGTTGGCGGCGTTAAGATCAACACAGGATCACTAGTTAAAAATTGTCGTTTACAACGAAGCATCTTCTTTTATCTAGCCCCACCCCTCCGTGAATTCTTTTACCTTCAATCGTATATCAACTAACACTAACCCTATCCCTAATCCAGATACGAATCTTAATCCAATAAAGTTGCATTTTAAAACGCAAAACTATTTTCTAAACATGTATACATAACATTATGTATTATATTGACTTGGATTGACATAGGCTAAAGGGGGCGTGATTCCAGATAGAAAATGATGCCTTCCTGCATCAGTTTTTAGTTAAAGATGGCTTAGGAATATGGCTGCAAGTGTTTGCTATAAACAGAGCGCGTGGCGCGTCACAAAAGTCTGAGTGTTTGACGGGCAATGTGACGCGGGCGCCATGCTTAATACAAAATTCATGTCTCTCTCGCTTTACGAAAGAGAGAAATTCATTTGGACGAAGTGCGAAGGATGCGGTGACGTCTCATCAAATATTGATGTTGAGTGGAGAGAGGCAGAGACGTCCAATGAAAGAAACCTGTTGTGTATAGTTAGTGGAAAGATGCTGTGAAAGACAAAAATTGTGATAATGAAGACAGACTGGATGGTAGCGCTAAAGTTTGTAGAAAATTGATCAAATTTATAATTTTTTAAATTATCATCATCATGAGTTTGCGATAACTAAGCCAAAAATTGTAATGACTGTACAGAAACAGTTAAATTTTTTTTGAACAATATACATTAATAGTTTGAACAAGTAAAGCAAATAAAGAAAAATTCGGGTAACAAACGTTAAACATTCAAAATTAAAAACAAAAATTATGATTGAGTATAGGAAATTTAAACTTTAAGAATAAAAATGATCAGCGAACTCTTTATTATATATTTTTCATATAAAATTAGATAAGCTTGATTTGAATCATTTCGAATAGAAAGTTTACAATAATTTGTTCGGTGAATTTTACAATATGAATATGAAATGCTCTACTAGATACTTTTAATAATTTTATTCTTAATGCAATCGTAAAAAATCTTCCAGTAAATTTATCGATATTGTAACTAACAGACACGTATGTCTGAAAAATTTCACGTTTGAGACTGTTGTCTAATCCATTGCACTTTATTTAAGATTGAGTAATAATAGGCATAAATGTATAGTTACAATACGATAAAAAATCTAGATTACAGAGTCTATGGACATTGATAAAAAAACAGCAAGGACTTATTTGTTTGTTTATGTAAATAATGTTATCACAAAGCTATGTTCACGAAGACGATGATCGTGCAGCAGAATATTCATGCGCGAGTTGGATCTGTTTGTTTGGGATTAGATTCAAGATGAATAAACTAGATTAACTGAGGACAGACTAACAGACGCACAATAGAGAGATAGATGGATAAATCTTTATTGCATCCGAAAGAAAACAAATTTGACATATTAATTTGCAATGAACGTGATCCCAAATGTAATCCAAATTAGAGTTAGAGTAATATTTTCGCATTTTGAAAATTATTCAATGTCCAAAAGACACAAATCTATGCAAATGACTTATTAACACGATTTTATACAGTTTCTTCAATTTCATGACATAATGAAAATTTTACAGTTTGAAACAATAAGTTGGTTTTATTTAATTTTATATTTAGAAGAATGATTCAAGTATATGAAATATTTTCATCAATATGTTTAATTTATTTATAAAATTGACAATTGGATACATTTACTGTATATAATTAATCTTTGAAAATTAATACAATACATTATCTGTATATTAATGTCTAGAACGTACATATTTTATTGTCAACATGCGTGAGCACTATCAGTTAATCGATAAATAATTATTGTAATTAGCCTTCTGATTAACTACTAGACGTACCGCTAAACAGTAATTAAATTCTGACATTAATTAGGAAAATATTAATTAGGAAAAATTACAATTTCTTCATTGCATTCTCTAATTTCCTAATGAGTTGATTGCTATATTTTATTGGAATAAATGTTTAGGCCAAGAAAGACATTAACAGTTTGATATAGAAAATATTTAACACGCAAAAAATGTATTTAAGAAATAAAGACTACATGCAACTTGTTTTTATTAATTTTATTCAATTTAATTTATTAATTTTATTGCATTGGTTTTGTTCAATATAAAATAAATAAACAAATTCAATATGTTTTGCATCTTAATGTAAGATCAGATTCATTTGCCACATCTGTGATCATGATATCATTTTTAAACCAGCAAGGTCACTATGTTAAATCATTGCTCTGTATCTATTAATGGTATATTTCTATTTATTATTGTTAGTATTATCATTACTTCATTTCATATTTATTTGAAAATTGAGTTAATTTTTTATATTTTGTTTACATTTGATAAATGTAATGTATAGTATATTTTCATTAATTGTCATTTTATCTAAATACTTTAAAAACTTTAAAATGATTAACTTTTAAATTTATGTTTTTTAAGTTAGTGATTAACTTTTTAAAAAAGTTAACACAAATTGATTGTATTGTACAGTATTTATATTGGTATTTTTTTCATTGTTTGGTATCTACTATCTACCGATTTATGCTGAATAAAAGATATATATAATATTATACCAAACTCAAATTTCTATAACTAATTTTCAACACGATGCTCAAATAAAATCCACTAGTTATTATAATCGTCACGCTCCGGCCGTGGCGCCACCGACTAAATCTAAAATGAGATCAGAATACACGACGTTGTACAGTTCGGTGATCTCTTTATTCTCTGCAACGTTGTTTTCACATTTATTCGTTTTGTTCTCTGTATTCATTGTCTTATCAAATGAATTCAGTCGATTTGTTGCGTTGTGTAATCCCTATCTTTTCCGTTGCAGAAACATCGGAGTTGAATATTATTGTGTGTAAAATGAATTTCAATCAAAAGTCATCGAGAATCGTGCGTTTAGACAAATAAGGAAAAACAAAGGGATAATTTGAAGAGAAATATTATTGTTGTAAAGATAAGGACGTTTTGCATGATTAGGCTTTAACGCGGAAAAATGGCAAATACAGCGCCTGTTAAGGTAGGTTATTTGTCTTTGCTACTTTTATCAATTTATCCTAGTTTCAATTTCTATTAAAATATTTAGTTATATGATTTAAAATTAATCTAATTGATATTTTAGTAGCTTGTGAAATTTTGTTTGTTATTATTTACTTATTATAATATAATACTTTTAAATAGTTTTTATATTCGTTATTTAATAATAAAATTATCATTCTATGAATTAATTAAAGATATTCGAATATTAATTTGAAATATAATTATCATAACGTTTTCCATTTAAAAGAATCAGCTTATTAATTTAACTATGCTTGAAATTATATAACTTTATCTAAAGCAAAAAGACAAAACAAAATTTTCAAAGATATTTATTATTCAGAAAGTGTTATTAGCCTTGTTTCAATTCTTAATTATAATATAGAAATAGAAAATGACTTGAAAATAAACACATAAACATTGTCTAGTCATAATTTGGATCCGCTGTGAACATCGTTAAATTGCATTTATAAGATTGTTTTTATTTTTTTCAGAGCTATGATGTTTCGAAGCTAACGGAGCAACAAGTAGCCGGTTTGTTGAAAACTTTTTACTGATAAATTTAATTGTCAATCTCTCACTTGTATTGTGCTTTTTATTTGGCTGTTTTCATTACTTACTGTGTACTTAACATATTTCTAAAACATTCCTTGCTCTGGTGTTTTCAATAAGTGCCTGGGTTACTATCAGTTTTACAAACAGTTACTGTTTTTGTAATAGCTGAGACTGTCTATTTGATGATTCACTTAGTCTAATTTATTAATTAGACTTTCTGCAAATGAATTTTTTGTCTAATATTGTTGCAGAAACTTGTACAGAAGCTCAGTATTCGAAACCAACACCCTTATTTTTAAGTCTTTCTGTAATATTTCTCTTACTATCTGCATAGTTTAGTATATATATATATATAGTTAAGTTAAATCGGAGCATTTAAATGTGAAAAGTTCACATATAAACCTGTTTAGATATAATGTGTCATGTCGCTACGTTTTATGTATACTTTATGTTATTCACGTTTAATTATATTTGCAGCTGTATTTTAAGCCAAAATGAAAATCCATAATTTTATCATATATTTTATATTCTCTGTTTTATTTATGCGCGCTCTTTGTTACTTATGATCAAAGCTCACGCTTTCTGACTCTCAATACGCATCGTCTTCTTCTTTCTTTTACTTTATCATAAATCCTTGCATAGTTTACTCTCCCAGCGGACAGACGAGACATTTTTCTGATAGGTATAAATTTCGAGTTCATCCAATCTTGCGATTCCGCTCGTCCATTCGTTCACGGCGGAGCGCAATTGCAATTCATCTCTCACGAATGAGTCCCGAGACGTTCGATTCTTTTCCGTTCTTCGTTCGCCAAAAGCTTCGAGTCGTAAAATAAAGATATTTCGAGCGTAGCGAAATGTTATAGAGGAGAAATTCGAGTCAAAAGTTGGACGAGTTTTTGATCCTTAAAAATCATATTAGATTACAATCGCAAGACCGTTTTATTTTTAAAATTATGATGTAAATTGTATGATGTGGTATGTGAGATCAATAGTAATGTTTTTCCTTATCTATAAGTCTAGTAAAAGTCATTAATTATTCAGTTATAGATGCTTTTATATTAGGTTTTTATTTTGTTTGGACAATAAATTAAATCCTAAATAACTAAATAAATTAACTAACTAAATAATCCAACTCTTCTGTAGCATTTCGCTATGCTCGAAAATTTCTATGATCATGTTTTTCATTTATATAAAGCATTGATGAGATATGATATAATCTATCTAACTATTTTATGACTGCGACATCGTCCTTCGACGGTTCAACAAACGTTAAACTTTCATTGATTGATTGATCGCTATTGTCTTTTTTCTATTAAATATATAGTACTTTATATTAATAAAATTCAAAATAACAATCTTTTGTAAAATAGCAATTACAATATTCCGCAGTTTTTTTCAAACCAAAAATCAGACTATCTTTAAAAAATCCGCAAATTTATTCTTGCATTTGATGTCTCGTATCAATGACATCAGAATTCCGTTTTTATGCGTATTTATAACATCACCGTGCGATAAAACAGCGCCTTGTTTGACGAAGCGCTACATGCCTCGCCCTCCCTCCCTTCCCTCTTCCTCCCTCTCCCTTCTCTTCTTTCCTCTCTCCCTGCCTCTCGGACTCCCTCTCTTTCTCCCTCGCGTCACATATCACGGTTTCATATCGGACGCCAGAACGCGGGAATATGATTTAGTACCCGATGAACACGATCCAGTACCAGGGGCTCTTGTCAAAAGACGGAAGATCGCATTTATAAAAGGAAAGCGGAACAGTCTGTAGGGAAACGCTTGAATTGGATGCAAGTTATAAATGATAATTCTATAACAAAGTCCATTGTTTTGATGGAATGTTTTGAGATTTGATTAATATGATTTTATGTATCATAAGATCAGTAAAAATGATAAATTATAAAAGCTTGTATTTTTTGTTTCGATGTCTACTCTTGAAAAGTCTATGACAAATTATAGATGATGAGTTATTATAATAACAGAGGTGAATTATAAACTTCGATAAAGTTTGATAAACCATGTCGAAGCATATAACAAACGAATAATTATTATTAAAGGTGAATAGCCTTGCCGTGCTATGCAGTTTCATTATATATTATATGAATACCCATGGATTATCGATGTAAAACTTTGTATACTATCATGCCCATTGTTGTTTTAAATGCAATTTATATGTAAATTTTAATTCATTTACATGATGTATAGAAAAATCTAACAGACAGGTTATGCTAACAAGTTAGAAGAAGAAAATATATAAATAGTTCACATAGATTTAGAACAAATAAATAAAGATAGGCCTACATTCAATATTTAAAATAACAATAACATTGAACTTTGCACATCAGTTTCAAAATACTACCTAATGTAGTTTAAAACAAAAAATTAAATATTATTTAAATGAATATTTATGCGCTTTGCTTACAGAAGTGAAAGAGGCGTTTGAATTATTCGACAAGGATCACAGTGGATTCATAAACAGTAAAGAACTTGGAATGGTAATGAGAAGCCTGGGACAGAATCCAACGGAACAAGAATTGATGGATATGATAAACGAAGTTGATGAAGACGGTTAGAAACTAATCATTTACAATTTACAAAAATGTCCAATTATAAGGCACTGTAATTTTTAATTTTTGACGTTTTAACGTTTGTCAGCCGAATTTTTATTTGCGATACTTGTTTAAAAAGTATTAACTTTCTGTATGTTAACTTTTATATATTTTATAATGTCAAATTGCATTGCTATATTTTGATAATAGCATCGTTTAGTAATTACTTGTCAATTACAAGTCATTACTTGTCATTGTTATATTATTATTATTTTATTCAATTTTGCCCATTTGAATTAAATGTCAAAGTACGAAAATAGATAATCAATGAGAGAGGTTGTTTTCTTAAAAGCGTATCTATTTATACCCATTATCTATATTATGTCAATATTAAGCTAAACTGAAACTGAAAGGCTAATATTATGTCAATATTAGCCCTTCAGTTTCTTTCATATTGACCTTAACTTTTCTGTTTTTTGGAAAAGATCTTTTCTTGATCTAAAATTTTTTCCTTGATCTAACTCTTATTGTTTTAACGTTAACTTGCCCCGACTGTTAACCACATATTGGCTGTTTTAACTTATTAATTTGGCTGTTAAACGCATTGACTTATTTAAACGCATTGACTTATATTTGAAATCTTCTTGTTATGTTCGTAGTTGACTTTACCACATCTAAGATCGCCTCCGTATCTTTAATGACCGGAAAGCATGAAACAGACCGCGCCATAAATTGTCCGCGCCCGAAACCCTGCTAAACAATATATAGTCACGGAGAAATAGGCGTCGCAGCTGCGCCTGCGCCGCGCCTGCAGGCGACGCCGCGTATCGACAAGCGTTCTATGCAGTTGATCCCTTGAGGGTAGTTTGTTGCAATCAACCTTCTTTGAAATCTTCTTGTTATCTATGGTGATGACTGTGTTGCTAAAATTTTAATGCTGTTTGTGATATTCGTATAATATAGTATATTTTGCTACAAAATTGATGATTTTAAAGTCTTTTGAGCGACTTGCTAAGAAAATCGAAAGTGTGAAAAAGATCTGTTACAGAAGACATATTGTTAAATTCTACTCAGTTATATTATAACTTCATTTATCTTGAGACTAAAATATTATAATATTCAATCATACTTTACGCTGTTTGCCAACTTGTTTTTGTAATGAGTAGGCCAACATTTCTATATTTTGTTAAATATATTAATTCATTAAGTTTGTATCGAAGGAATATGATTATAAATGATGGCTAGGATTAGACAAATTTAAAACAATTATTACCAGATAGTTTGTTATAACCTTTGTAATTAGCATGATTGATTAGCTAATCAAATAAAAAACATACAACACTGGATCATTTGCACTGAAATATATCTTCACCAATCTTAATTCCAATGTTATTTATTTAAAGCAGGAATTTAATTCAGAGTTTCATAACATCTCTTCATATTCGCAATCATAGATTACTGAGTACATGCTCGCATTACAGCGTCGATAATTTAACGAGGATTACAAAATGATACAAGCGGGAATATCTGATGCATTGTTTGCGCATGGATATAAAACAAAGTCGCGTATGTTGTCCCAGTAATATATTGTCCCATCACTATATTGTACAAGCAATATATTGGCCAGAAATATATATTGGCAAAAATACCATTAATTGTTTAAGCAATATATTGTCAGAGCAACATATTATCACAGCAATACCTTATATTATTGTAACATAGTTACAGTAATATCTTATATTATTGTCCTAGCAATATAATGTTAGACGATATACTAGAAGTTTGAATCAAGCATTTCTGGATATCATCATGGCTTAGCTCTCATTTACACAGAGATTAGTTTTCATGCGCAGCTTTGATATATTATAACTTTAGCCAAAATCATGACAATGCAGAATTTGCATTTATGCTGTTCTAGTGTTGGGTAATTTAACTGCAAGCCGTCGGACGATAAACTGGGTTGCTGGATCTCGTTGTCACGTGATTTATTGCTTGTATTGTGTGATGAATAATTCAGGAGGCTTGCGGATCAAATATTTCTTACAAGAAGAGGGAATAAGATTATTAGATACTGTTAGCCTGGGTCCTGTGTAAGAATTGATTAAATACTGAATGTTAAATGGTAAGTAGATTTATGCATAGGAGCATTATCACTATTGCAAGCATGTTCGAAGTTACATTATACATTCATCGTTCTCATTTAAGCATAATTAAGATAACCAAAAAGCTGTTGCTTATTGGTTATTATTTAATTAAACTAAGCAATGTTTTTCAATCAAGTTTTTATTGAGGCGTTCAATAAAATACTGTTTCAGCTAATCAGCAAGGTTTCATTTTACAGATTTTAAAGAAAAAAGTTTATCTTGTGCGTTGCAATTTGTAACACTTGTGAATTTAGTCCCATTTTGTTTAATGATTTGCATTTATTTGCATTTATTCACAAATATATATCTTTCGATGATATATTGTTATTTATAATGTATTGAGACTACTTATCTCAATTATGCTTAAAGCCAACTGGATTTTTCCTAATCGTTTCGTTTAGAATACGTTTTAATTCCCTTCGTATCGAATGAGACTATTTAATTGCTAATACTATTATGACTTTTAAATATAAAAGTTAAACTGAAAAACTAAACATGTTACCACGTTAGCGTAACTCTAGATCACGCATAAACGTGACGCTTTATTTACTGCTGCGGCATTTGCCAACACGCGTGAACTGTGAAGAATCTCATTTGCTTAAGTATCTCTCGCGGCGTTACTAATTTACATAACAGTACGGGTCGGTCGTATATTTGTCGTTTTCGCATCCCGAACACGACCCCAGCAATTTAACAGAACGACAGAAACAGAGAGATGCTGTCATTTGCAGCACACGGACCAGCTCGCTTTGTTTATCGTTAAAAAGTTCATCGAATACAAAGTAGGAACCTATAGGGATCGTTTAATTTCACTTACATGAAGTAAGCTTAGTTTTAATTGTAAGCGGAGGTTGTAAATTTGGTTTTGATAAATTTAGAAATGTGAAGTAGTTTCAGTCTAAATACTGCAATGATAACTCATTGCGAAAATGAAGATGTTTACTATTTTCATGAATTTAAATGAATATATTTAATTTGTTTTTAATGAGACCTGGATTTACGATGTAAATTTAATGCTAAATTTAATACTATTTTATTTTCTAATTTTTTCTTTTTGCGTTGCTGTTAATAAAAAATATACTCAACATTCAACAATCAAAGCTTACATATCATATTTTCTCAACAAAATGTTATTTTACAGTACCCTTAAATTTTTCTTTTAAATTTATTTATAAGATTTAATAAAACAGGGTCGATTTTTTTGAATTGATATTATCAAGACGAATAAAAACGCTTATCTCTAGTCTACAGTATCCTGGCGTAGTGCTAGGGCTAAATGATACTAGGACAAATGGTACAGGACAAAATGGTACTAGGGCTAAATGGTACTAGGACAAATGGTACTATAGTACAAAATATAGTACAAAATATAGTATATCTTATCCTTATTTATCCTTGTATTATTATATTGTTATCAATCTAATTTAATTTTAACCTCAACCCTATCCCTAAGTCTAATTCTAACCCTGATACTTTTTATACCATTTGTTCGTATCATTTTGTCTGTGCCGTTTTGTCCGGTACCTTTTTGTCCAATATCATTTTGTCCAGTAACTGTTGTCCCGTACCGTTTTGTCCGGTACCATTTTGTCTTGTACCATTTTATCCGGTCATCATTGGCGTCTCTCTCTCTCTCTTTGAACCCTTGTGTATTGCGTCGTGAATACGTCGATATTATCGGAAGATGAATGAGTCAAATTCTTCTTCTTAACTTACTCCCTCCTCAGTAGAGGGCGCGTTGCTAAACGCTTGCTAGTAAGTCAGATTAATGGTTTGACTAAATCCTTGGCGCTGTTGGCTCCCAGAGCGTCGTCTTTACGTCCGTGACATCATTTATCTCTGTCTGTAGCTTATAGGACAAGGCTGATCGCAGCTTATACAGATCTGAGAATGCTTGCAGTATGATTTTTGAAATATGGCTTTTAATCTTCAGAAGATTTAAACGTTTATAGGCTGCGAATGAGTTAAAAAAAGAAGGAAAAATCACATTGAAAGTTGAAATAAGGTTGTATTATATTGACAGTGAAATTAATGTGTATTGCAATGAATTCTCGCATTATATATTGTATGCCTTTATTTCTTATATGGATTTCTTTCCATATGGTTGAAATTTTCTGAGCTTCTAGATATGCTTACCTGAGCTTCTAGATACCATTATTAGCTTGAAAGCCTATTCTGAATCTAAAGTAATGTGGCCAAATAAAATTAAAGCATGTTGATTGTGAGATTATTGTTTGTGAAATTATTAATTTTTATTAATATTTGCAGATTATTTTTACAATGTTACTTAATGCATTAAAGACTATTTTATTGACACAGTGTCTAAATCAATAATTCATTTTATTTCGCTTTTTTCTACTGTTACTGAAGATATATACAACTTTTATTCTATACATTTTATTACCGTTCGAAAAAAAAATCTTTACAACTTTACAAAACTATTCTGTGAACATCATATTGTAATCTACTGCCAAAATTTGCCATATGTTTTCTTTCTGATTTACACTTAATGATTGAGCGTGTTAAAAGAATATGTAAATTTAGCAGCAGGTTGAAATATCGCGACTGTAGAATTCGATATCGCTGCTGATGAGCTCGACGACTGGTCGCGCGACCGGTCGAGCGACCGGTTCGACGACTGACAACATTAATGCGATTAAACGCTGAACCGACTGTTGCTGTAACAACGCGACTAATCTCTGATTGTAACCCTCAACTTTATTTATCTCGAACCCAAATGAAATGAGCAATACTAGTTATTGTTAATTTGAATGAAAGAAATTTTGTGGCTTTGCTTTGTTCTAGATCTAAAGTTACAAATGTTTGTATAATAATATATGGTAAAAAGCTGTAATACATTTAACTATATGTGAAATGATTTTATTTTGATTTCACAAACTTTGTGTGATGGTATAGGCCTACTTATATTGTTTAGTCGCACAAATAATTTGGGTTTTTGATGTTTGAAGCTTCAATAGATTAATTTTATTTTTTATTTTGTGTACTCCACAAATAGTAGGTCCTACTTACACTCTACTTTATATACCATAATGCAATGAATATAAATGATAGTCAGTAATTTTTTTTATTCAAAGTTAAACGAACTTGCTTTTCTGTTGTAATCCAACTTCGAATTACTTTCCACTCAATTCTTTGTTTCTTATTTATTTTATACGAAAGACTGCTGCTATAAGACTCATTTAAATACTAATTAACAGGAAGCGGCACGGTGGACTTTCCAGAGTTTCTCAACATGATGGCGAAGAAGATTCAAAACACTGACTCGGTGGAGGACGAAATCCGCGAAGCATTCCGGGTTTTTGATAAAGAAAATCGAGGACATATAAATGCGGACGAATTCCGGTTTGTTATGCGGAATATCGGTGCGGAAATGACTGAGGAAGAGATCGAGGAGATGATAGAAGAGGCTGATCATGATCACGATGGGCTTATTAGCTATGACGGTAGATTTGATCTATCTTTAAAATAGCTCATATTTAAATTTGATCAATCTTTAAATAAAACATTTAGATTTGACCAATCTTTAAAATTTACTGCTGAAACATTTAGAATTATGGCGTATTGGGTAGTGCATTTATTGCAAGATAAAGTGGATAGGTTTGCGATATGTTGAGATTGTTTACTTTTAAGTTTTTACTCTTTCATATATCTGAAGTTTTTAATATATTTTGAATATCATTTTTCATAATATACATTACCCATTACATTCCAATTTTGTATTCAAGTGTTAAATTTATTGACTTAAACTTATTGATATTGTTCTGTTCTCGTTTCAGAATTTGCTGCTTTATTATGTATAAACAAGATTTGATGAATCGTGATAACCTTATAAGCTCAACTCAATATTTACTAGAAACCATTATTCCTCCTCAAAGTGATCGGATGCATCTCGATGATGGCTGAACTAACATATTACTCTAAACGTTGAGCTATTTAATGTTACTTAGAAGTTAAAATCAACAAAAATAATACAGAATTACTGTTGAACTCATTTTATATGAATTATGAAGGCTTTCTATTACTGTTGCGTAACTAAAGGGCCAAGATTCCCATGCTGCAACCCAGTATATATAGAATTACCGAACTGAGAGGGCGGTGGGGGTGGGATCTTGTTGAGTTTCTTAAAAATGAATATGAAGTTTTAAAGAAACCAGTTCATTATGAAAGTTTTACTTTGCAAGAAAAATCGAATTAAAGCCGAATTGTTTGGTGATTGAATAATAAAGATTGAATTAAAGATTGAAAACATTTTTTTGGCTCAGCAATGTGCAGCCTCCCCTCCACCCCCCTCTCCCATCTAGCAAGCATATATTTATCCGTCCCAGGTTGTAATCTAAACAATACTGGAACTGAAACTATGTTTTTGTCTGCTGATTTTTTAGATTCATTTCAAGTTATGTAATTACGCTCAATGGCACCTCGAGCCCATGATGCAATTTTTATATTTATTAACTGTATTTTTCTTATTTAAACTTAATCTTAAATGACAGTATTATGTTTCTCATTTCTTTTTGTGATATGATTTGTTAATGATTGTAAATATTATATATTTAATATTTTATGCCTGATTTTATGCAATAATTACGAATTTGTTGCATAGTAACAATTTAATAATTTAGAATTATATTACTAGGTTTATAATAAAATTTAAAAAATACAACAAACTGTGAAATTTCATGAATTTTAATACAAACTAGAATGATAATTAAATAACTTTTCAAATCAAGTGGAAACAATTATTTCAAGAACAATAAATTACTAAAGAAACTATAGACTTTTATTAAACTGAATAGAAAGACAAACTTAACTAGTGTCCATAAGAAAATTAGAAGCATTTTCAATATTGTTGGCAATATATTAATGTATTAATACAAAGTTTTGACACTTTGACTGAAAAACAACAAGCTATATACATGTTTTTTGAAAAACAAAAAACCATTTCTCATATGAAATGATCTTAATTTATTTTACAATCATTTTTTAAAGTAAACAACTCTTGTTTGGTATAGAATCTAATTTCAACTAAACAATATGATATAAATAACTTTCAGTTTGTTGCAATCTTATAAAAAATACTTATGAATTGATTATATATATATATATATAGTCCAACAAGATCAAATATCTAGTCTGAAGCAACATTAAGTCAAAAGTGTAAATGTATCAAATGTTTCTGTCTCTGTTTCAGAAATTTTTTTCAGTCACAACACAATCGCATTCTCATTTGAACACGATATTAAACAAACTCCGACACAAAATGTTTTCTTCTTCTAGATTTAGTTAACAAGATTGTGAAACAAGACCGCCTAAATTTAGAATGGCAGTTCTTTTTAGGACATACTGCAATAAATACAATAAAATACTTATATATCTAAATAAAAAATAACTTACAATATACTTATATATAAAGTACAGTATATTGT
>JAQIXG010002079.1:0-18919 GCA_034700105.1 Oconnorella tubifera | reverse complement strand
CTTACTTGTCAACAAAGTTGTGTCAACCGGAAATGCATTCTGATTCTGTATGGCAAGCCAGTTGGTAATTAATGCAAGAAATTATGAAAAATTATTTTGTGTCCAGACTTATGCTCGCCACTGTAAATAGTAACTAGAATATTATACACATTCACGATATGTTTGTTATTATTATAATGCTTTAATCAGTTATCTAAATAATATCTCTAGTGGTTATGTTAACTATATCACAGCGTCACTCCGCCAAGTTTTCTAAGTCATCCTGACTATGCCACCCCCTCCCCAGCCTCCCGCCTAACCGACTCCACCCCCAAACGTTTTAATGACATGTCCAAGAACTCCTGGTATCATGGAAACATCACGCGCGACGCTGCCGAATATCTCGTTCGTGACCATGAAGGACGCTTCCTCATACGCGATTCTAAAACGCAACCCGGTGATTTTGTCCTCACGACATTCTGGAAGGGTGCGTCGCTTCATTTCGTCGTCAATCGTCAGGTGGTAGCGCAGGATATACATCGTACTCAGTTCCGTTTTGAGGAGGAAGTATTTGACACCGTTACTGAGCTCGTGCAGTATTACGCTAATAATCGTAAGCCGATTACAGCGACATCGGGAGCAATAATTTCTACACCGGTGCTTCGCTTGGCTTTGACGCAAATTAATCCTTTTGTTAACGATTCTTGGTTTAAATGCAGCGGCAGTCAACCGAGGCTTTCGTTAGATGACGGGGGAAGTGGTTTACGTAACGGACAGACAGTCGGACGCAGCGGTAGCTTACCGTACGTCGGGGGAAATAAAATGTCGATATTCGCTGATGAAGAGTGGCATCCTGCTCATCAGAGATCGGACAGCGAACCTATGCTATCACCGACTAAGAAAACATTCGATTCGTTTGAAAATGAAGTTGTTTCTCAACAGAATGTTGGGTCAAATAAATACAATGAGGTGGATGGTAAAGATGGATGTATGAGTCAGTCAGAAAGATCTCGTGATGTTGTTGAAGTTGATAACGATGGTAAAATAAATAATGTAATTGGGACGAAGAACGAGAATGTGGATGATGCTAGGACACCTCCTATGAAGCCAAGCCGTGTTCCTACTGTTAAAACTCGCCTTATTGACAGACCTCTTGTGCCTATACGTAACAAAGCTCTCTATTACGATGATGGGAAAGATTACACAGATTATGATCAAGTTACTCCAAGATCACAACTGGATTCTACTGTAGCATTTGTAGAGTCAAATAATAGTGATATTGAGCCAATTTTAAGACAAAACGAAAGTCATGATTCAAAAGAAAAAGAGGATACTAAGAGTCAAGCAAACAAGTTGAGTATTTGTTCAGAATCAGTAAAACTTGATCGTGATCATAACGGCTCAACTGATAAGACATTAAAGTGTCAGAAACCAGTCATGTTTTTTGTTCCTGATATGATTAACTTGCCGTCGTGTTTGGACAATATAGAGAGATACGAAGGAACGTTTACGCGACCTGATTGCAAGCCATTGGAATCTCTGGCTCTTGCTGAGATGAGAGCGCTACTGTTGAGCACTGGGGCGCTAGCGCTTGCGCAGCACATCACGTTGGTTGATTTGAGCGTGATACGCGTGACTGAGACTCGTGATCTTGGTCTGGGAGTGACGTCGGGGTTAGAGTTGATGACGTTGCCTCATGGCGCGCAGTTGAGACGGGATATCAGTGAAAGGTTGGAGCAATTTGGTCTTGTGTTTGCTTTATTGCGACGAATTTTATTGCTGAAGAAATTGGCTGATTAAGTTTTATTTGCTTCAATTTATTAACTGCTGCTGTTTTTTATTATATAATCAAAAGATGTATATATTTAGTTTCATAATTAATCAAAAGATTGAAAAAGATATTTGATTAGATATTGTTTCTGCGTCGATCGTTTTTCAAAAATTGTTTACAATGTTTGCTTTTAAGATTCAATATTTAAAAAAATCAAAATTAATTAAAGGATACATTTTATATTTAATGTTATTTATGACATTGTGTTGCTTGTCATTGTATTCCTAGACATCATTGTCTGTCTGTCTGTTATTTGTGAGAAGTAATCATTATGTGTTTATTGTATGCATAGATTTCATTGTCTCTCTTTTGTATGCTTAGACATCATTGTTTTTGTATGCTTAGACATCATTGTCTGTTTGTCTATTTGTCTGCCTGTGCATCCTTGTCTGTCTGTTTGTCTGTGTAGACATCACTGTCTTCGTCTGTTTGTCTGCGTAACGTTGCTGCGATGTGTAAGTAGAGATGAATGCGTTGCAATGTTGCATCAGTGGATTATGATTGCTGATCAGTTAAGGTCAACAGTTGGTAACTTGTTTGCATTCTCTGCTATCATGCAAGCTCTTTCTGCAACACAAGTTTGTATTCCTCAATATTTTTTAGCCTTTTTTAATAGTCATGTTTTTTCAGTATATTGGATGCACTGGATTTTGATGTGGTTACTTATAGTTGTCATTATAGATGATAATTTTGTATCAACTGTAATATTGTGATAATTATCAGACATCTATATTTCATGGATTTTGTTTTCTGTGAAATTGAAAATTGTGACATTTATTGAATTTAACAATAATTTCCATCCATCAAGTAAGATTGTTGTATTAGGATTTTTTCGAGTAGATTTTTCTTATCTGATTTTAAATTTTTTAAAACTTATTTCTATAACTTTTAATTAAAGTTATCATTGTTAAGTACAACAGTGATCATTTTTAACGTTGTTGTTACAATTGATAAATTTATGCAGATCAATTTTAACTTTTATCAGTTTAAGGCTGCAACTGTTAACTGTTGATTTTGTTATACTTTCGTATCACTTTTCACTTTACAATTTTCATCGTATAATAATTTAATACGATGAAAATTGTTTTAAATTATTTTCAGAATTTAGTTTTTACGTAATTAAACGTTTAATAATTTCTACGTTTTATTATTCTAGATTTGTAGAATCAAATCTATTTGGCTTCAGCTAAATCGCGAACACAACACATCCGTCTCTCAATTTCAGTCCAAACTTCTCCCCCTGTTTAAAAGCTTAAACAATGGCACCGGCGCGCTTCCGCTTCAGCACGTCACCATCCCGCACATTATGCCGCTCATAACGCTCATGGATGCTGATGACCCTTTGTACACCACTGACGCCGAGCAATTCAGTCTCGATGTCGTCTTAGCTCATCTTGACACGGCGCGGGTTATAACAGCGCAGTGGGCTATGTACTGCGCGACAGCTGCTACTACGATGTCGCGCGTTAAAGTCGACAATCATCTCGTTGATATGTGCTGCGTACAGACGCATATTCGATTGCTTTTTGGTGCGAAATCAATGAGATGCGATAGGGTGGAAAGGTATGAAAAGTTTGAACAGGTTCTGTCTGCGCTTTCTGAGAAGTTAGAGAATTAATTTTTTTTATTTTCTAAGCTTATATTTGATGTTTACTGGTAGATAATTATTAAAATGTGCTCATTTTGCTGTATATTTTATGTATTTTATCGCTCTCAATTTCTGAATGATTTCATTTGTTTTATACTAATCTAGATACTTATATATATAGATATATTTCATTGTATTTTAGCTTTGTTTTTTGCTTTATTTTGCGTTAATTATATGCACTAGTCATTTGGGTACTATGCATTTTGCAAATAAAACTCATATATTATGCAGATTTATAAAATGATTTGTCGGGTATTTCGCATTATGAAGATTCATAATATAATTTAGTTTTGTTTCTAAGAAGAATTTATAATTGTTATTGTCTTTATATTGTGATCATGGTTAAGTACATATATGTTTGAAAAAGTAATCCAATATGTAAAGTATAATGAGGCTCGTTTATCTCCCTGGCAGTAGTTTTGATATTTGTACGAGTGGTATGAACTTCTCTACTAGCCAGGGGGCATCCTTGACATCGTTCTTACGGTCCATTTGGATGTAAAGCTCATTTTCATTTCATCTCATAATTCATGAGATATCTTAAGGATTGATTGCATTTGTTTTTATTTAACAAAATCAATAAATAGGATTTGTATATTTAGTTATTTCATTAATTTTAATCTACAGCAATATGATATCTAGTCATTTCAAGCAAGATTTTGTGGAATTATTTCTGAGTTGAAATTAATCATAGTAGAAGAAAATTTGTCTGTGGAGCTAATATTGTACTGTTTTTTTAGCAATAATGTACAATTTAAAATTGTACGCTAATTGAAATTTTGAATGGTTATCAGAGTACGCTACATGAAGTTAGAAAAGCAAGAGTATGTAAGAAAACGGAGAATGTTTCATAAGAAAAGTGTTTAGATCTTATTTTTTTAATCTTATTCTTTAAATGTACTAATACCAATTCCGATAAATAATATCGGTATTAATAATTTTAAATTTATTAATACCGATAAAATTGTATTAATTATTGCAATTAATACAATTATAGAAATTTTGTTTGATCGTTTATGAAAAAATATACGAGTACAAATCAATTGCAAGGTCAAAAATGTGATGCCTTTTGGTTTGTTTCATCATAAAAATGATGCCGGCGTATTTTTTTATTATTTAAAGCATTTTATAAAAAGAAAAAGTTGGTCAGTAGTTAGAAATCATTGAGAAATATCGATGCTTTATGAATCGGATAAACATTTTTACTCGTTAATTGCTTTTTAACTTTATTTTCTACTACAGTTCAATTATTATGCATTATATGGCTTACGATTCTTAATTTGTATATTTTTTAGCTGTTTTAAAGTGCTTAATTGTTTAATCAGTATTTATTATTATTATACATAGTAGCTTTTTTACCGTATAAAATGTTTTTATAATATACTATACTGTAATATAATAAAGCAATGAAATTTGATTATAATATGAAATCTTTAATATTAAAGTAATATATTATTCTAATTTCTCAACAGTAAATAAATTGTTTATTTAATTTAGATATAATCTTAATGTATATTTGACAGACCGCAGAATTTTCAATTTTTAGATTTTTTTAATGATATAGTGTAATTTATAACATTTTCTGTTTTAAATTTGATTAAAAGTTTAATTAATAATCTTATGATTTAAGCTTATGATTAAATGTATGTAATATTTTAAATTTAATTATTGATTTAATCATGTAATAAAATTAATTATTTTTATTTAATTATTGCTAATTTTATATATACAAATTTTCTACATGTTATATATTTTTACATTAAATTGATTCACACAAGATCATAAGCCTCGACGTTTTAACATTTATATATCATGTCAAACGAATATTGATTGAATAAAACAACTTTATTAGTTGAATATTCTAATTCATATATTGTAATTCAAATTAACTAATTCTAATGTTAAAACTAGCAGTGAAACATCTTATTTTAATATTTTTATTTCGCTTTAAACTGTTGTCATTCCAAAAACCGATCCATATATTTTAATAAACTTTATATGCGTGCATTTTGTATAAATTTACATTCTACTTTTAAATTATTTTATTTACAAAAGATGCATGAACTTATAATATAATTATACAATTGTCAGAAGAGGGAATATTTCACAAGTTTAAATTATTTTTGTGCAATATTTTATGCTTGTATAAATAATATATCGTAGAAATATATTTATATATTATATAATATACGCATATATACAATGTACATAAACATTTATATTTCTTGCTATTTATTGGCTAATATTACATATTTTACATTTAACCAGGTTCTGCTTTTAATAATGTTTGTATTGTTGTTTTGATGTTATATGTTACTTGTTGTCTTTATTACATTGTTAAATTTAAACATAATTATTGCTTGCAATTTAAATATTATTCTTACAGTGCAATATGTTGTTAATTATGCAAGAAAATTGTGTTGTTAAAAAGGCATTTGACTCTAATTGTTACATTCTATCTATGTATTAAATTTAAATTGTACTATTAATGAATTGAAGCATATTGCTAAAAATAAGCTATATCAAAAAGCTACTATTTAAAGCCAGTGATTATTTTTAAGTCTTTAAAGCTTATCTTTTACATTTGAAGTAGAAAATTAGTACTATTGTTTCGCAAGAAATTGAACTGTTCTGATATGCGTTATATATCCTTGATAACTTGTGATATTACAAATTAGAGTAATTTGCATAAATTGGGTCCTTATAAAATCATGAATACAATTTGACAAGTTAAATTGAATACGGGTAAATACCGAACAGATTAATAAAGATGAATATTCTCAAAATTGATCGGCTTCAATATACATTCTAACTATATCAACTACGACTTCTATACATAGAATTTGTACAAAGCTACTGGGAATCTTTGAATGTACCAGTGTTGTTATACCACAAACCCTATGGAGCCAACGCTCCTCTACCAAAAAAACATTAAAATTTCAATTAACAAAATACAAAGAGAATCATAATATAAAAGTCCAAATAAAAAACCATACAACCTATCCATATTTCTACCATTGAATCACAATTTCCAAGATTTTTTCATCCCAGATAAGAGTTACAAAGTGAAATTTTTACACAATTCCACTAAACCAATGGCATTGATTGTGCCATTTGTTGTGCCCCAATCCTCCCCACTGCCCATCTCTGTACCATCCTTGGGCATTAGCCCAAATGATGAAAGGACAAGAAATCCAGCGATTACCCAGATGATCTTAGCCAGACTCATGGATCCTTCATTCTCATGACCAAGTTCCTCTTGTAGTATCTCAAAGAAGGTGACATAGATGAAGATGCCAGTGGCTATAGCTTGAAGGATTCCATTTGCAATCTGTTCATAAATATTTAGTTTATAAGAAATGATCGACAGTTGAGTTCTTTCAATTCCTAATGTCATCAAAACTAGTTGAGTTACCTACATAATTAGCTGCTTAAGTAGTTCAAATTTATACTGAACTGTTCAGATAGTAGTCACTGCTATAGTATAATTATTATAATACTAGCAGCAAAGCCTGTCAGACGACAGGCATAAAAAAGAAAAAAAACACAAATGTTTAAATTTGAAAAATCATTTTATTATCAACTATCAACTATATTTCAACTATATTACTAATATTTCATCCAATTTGAGTACCCTTGATTCAATGGTACCAATGAGAACCCATGAATCTATCTTAATACCTTAATTACAGACAGACAGACGAACTTAGCCAATTATTATATTAGATATAAATTAATAACTTCTCGATTTAAATACAAATCAAAACTAAATCATGTAAACAATTTTGTGCTGTACCTGAACTGTTGCACTCTCCTCCCCTCCTGTTTCAATGACCACCATACCTATAGCCATCCCGACGGGCGACATGGCCGAGCAGACGGCCGCAGCCAATATCACCCTCCCCTTATTCTGAAACGAAGCGACCAGCTGCATGCCTAGACTGAAAGCTATAATCACCTCGTGGCTTACAATACCTATACACAAGCCCCATACAGCAGTTGAGGAATGCTTGAGCCCTACGCTTAGTCCCTCGAACACGTGATGTAGGGAGAGCGCGAATAGGAGAACAAGGGAACGTGTTGCGTGCGCGTGATGGCCTTAGAAATGAGCAGAGATAACAAATAAATACAGCATAAGTAATCTAATGCTTATTGATTTCTTAATTCATCAATCCTGTAATGATGATTGATTATTTAAGAATTAATTACGGTAAGCTATCTTAATTGCAATCATTTAATTCCTACCTAATTATTCGATTTATTGATCAATCTTTCAAATACTGATCAATTAGTGAAAGATCTCATTAGCAGGTATAATTTTTGTTTCTGCAATAGCAGTAATGTTATTATAGCAATCAAAGCGTTTAATAAAATGATAAAATCATTAAAATTAATTAATTACGCCTAATTAATATGATACTATTAAACATTATAAACACAATAAATATACTTTTATGCACACTCTCCCCGGCACCACCAACTTCCAAATCTTTTCTTCCCCTACGACATTTCACCTGACACCCTGTCGTCATCTCTCCAATAAACTTTGTCAGTTCCCCGGAAGTGTTTCCTATGTACAGCAAAGGGGCTAGACCGTGACTGATCCCCACGTGAATCAGTGGTGAAAGACCAGGAGTTACGACAAGACTCGTGAAGAACTGAGACCCTAGCTTGCCGTCCTTGACCTTAGCGTGATGACTGACGACGACTGACTGAAGGTCGAGGTCAGAGGTGACGCTCAGAAGTGGATGAGTGGTGTCAGTGGTGCTGAAGCAAGGCGTTTTGGGTGAAATCGTGCAGAGGTCGTTTGGGTAGCTGCTGATATTGCGCGAGGCAAGATTTTGTTGATTATGGTTTGTCCTTTTTGTAGCATTTAGATCTAAAACAAAAATCATCAGTCTGACAAATCCAGGGATACAAAACTGCTCACTAATTGGTAAAAACATTCATGCTTATAATGGTTTTTTGTTAGGTTAGACTTTGAATGATTTCAAGTAAGCTACTTAACTGTATTCAATGGGTCTCTCACACAGGCTTTGATGCTGAAAATTAAATTTGATTTGAGAATTGGATCCTTTAGTTTTAGTCCAACTGGTAGAATTATAAATATTTTAAATTCATTCAAAAACATTGTTTTTATTATTTATCTTTTACCTGATCTATCAGTACTTCGACCTGTATCAAAGCCTTCCGCATCGAACACATCATTTTTGAAATCCATATCGGTGTGATCCATTGAAAAGAATCCGACATCTGGGTATTCAGTTGTGTTATCAGAAAAAGCTTCAGACTCGAGAGCTAATTTGCTGTATTCGCAGTCAACAGCAGCAGTATTGCCGTCGGCAGGTTGCTCCCTTTCGCTGTCTACATGATTGTGTGTCTCCTTCTTGTTGCTCATCTTATGTACAAGAATTTCAGAAAGAAGCATTATTAGGAAGCCACAGGTGATGATAAATTCCTGCAACAATTGTTAATAAATGATGAAAAGGTTATAAGTTTTAACACATGAACCAAACATTATAATTTAAGTTAGTTGATCAGCATGAACAGGTTATCTTAAATCTGTTAAATTTAAATCATTCTCATTTAATTCAAGGACCAGTAACCGACATTTTGATAACTATCATGAGCTAATAACTGAGCTAGAAAATAAATGTTGAGTGAGTCAAAATATTCAAGAATATCACAAACATGATATTTAATTTATTATGTTTTCTAGATAGTAAATTACTCTATTTATAAGTCATATATTATACCCCATAATCAATGCAAACAATTAAAGATTTGCATAAACTTTTGGATTTCTCAATAGTCATAAAAAAACAAAATATCTTTACCGGAAGTGGATAATCGATGTTGTACGGTTTAACAAGAAACTCGTCAATAATCTTGGTTGAATCAGGCGCCATCTGCAGCATGTACATGGCAAGGAAGACTCCACCCCCGAAGCACATCAGATAACTTATGATCCTCTCTCCCCTCTTCCCTTGTCGATGAAAGTGACCAGCAACCTTGAGAGGAAGTAATGTCATCGCAAAGACGACGACGAAGATGATCGTGAGAACGATCAGCTTGACAAGCCAGCGATCCATTTTCTCATTTAGATGAATTAAAACTCACTCTAATTGGTATGTTCACTCTAATTAGCTCTACGCCAGGATTCAAAGAGAAAATAGATCAGAAAAGAGGCAAATTTACATTGTTCACATCAAAAATGATGAAAATAATGAAAGGCAATAAGACTCGGGTCAGTAAACGTTCAATTGAAGCATTCCATCATCGGTATACTAATGTTGTGAGGAGTTACGCACTGTCCTTGAATCTTTTATAAACTTAATATCTATAAATTTAAAATTTAAATCGTGTTCATTAATCATCTGTGTAGCTACTGGTTAGTGCCGGATTTAGCTCTAGGTCTCAATATAAGTTGAACGTTATACACACTGTAGAACGTCATAGTTTAGACCTATGTCACTGTAGCTCAACAAACCAATGCATTTATATTATTTATCGTCTTGTTCTTGTTAATGTTAATTAAGCAATGAAAGCTTGACCAATCGTTAATTCAATATTCTTATTTATTCACGGTAGGCTATGCCTTGTAGAAGAGGCATACCATTAGGGGGCATACCGTCAGAGACTTGCATTGATTTATATCAAGGTACACAATGTTACGTATTATATTGCAAGTATCACTATTTCAGGTTTTTTTAAATGTTTTAATTGTTTAATTTAGCCTAATAATAAATTGTAGAACTTTGTTTAAATCAATTCTCATTACTAAATTTAATTGGTTCTTTTCGTTTGATCCATTTTATTAAGTAATTTCACTTCTAACCATAATTCTAATCCCAAATCTAAGAGCTAAATAACATTTTAAACATCTTTTAAACATTTTTAATATTTACCAGGAATAGGCCCCCCAGGAATATAATATAGAGTGATATTGACTACTGAGTTAAGGAGGATGTACTGGCTACAAAATCATGCCTTGCTGCATCGCTTTACAAAAATGAGTCCAGAATCTAGACCAAATCAATTTGATTTACTGCACAGTGTATAAGTTAATTACTGATGCAACTGAGTGATTTTGATTAATTTTGTTCTCGTGCAGAGTAAGCAGTATCAACAAATTGAGAAAACAAATAAATATGCAATAACAACACTAATATAAAATATCGCATGCATTCAGTCAACTAGAAAATGTAAGCGACAGTTAATGACATTAATGGATAAAATTATAATCACCCCCTATTTGCCTTATTAGGTAACATTAAGTTGACTTATTACTAATATGCCTATCAATTTCATTTCAAAGATAACTCAAATTCAAATTCAAGTATTCATTAGTACTGAATTAATTCTTATTTATTTTCTTTTTCATGTTCTTTCTTTTACAAAGTATCTCTTTTTATACTCTGTATATTAATTTTTTTAATGTTTCATAATTTTAAACACTTCACAGGAGACTTTGAAAATGAAATTCATGACTTACAATATAGTTCAACTTTTTCAGATGATTTTTCCTTCTAATAATCAACCTTGAGGGTTTAAAGGCTCTATCAGGTTGAAGTATATTGTTTATTTTATTACATCCGGGAATTTCATGAACCTTTAAAAACAGCCTTTATCCGTTGCAGAAGCATATTATAACAATTAAGAGAAAAACGCTCCGGGGACGAGCATATCTTCTCTTAATTGATTTGATCGGCGACCCTATCTATGGGCAATGATCTCACTTTGTGTATTGCATCTGTTATGAAAATAACAGTTCACGTTTTATTGTATTGATTCTCTTCCTTAGTTGATTACTTAGGACTGAATGCGCAGTTGTAGATGTTAGAGGATTTAGAATCTATTAGTATAGGAATTTGACACATGTAGGCTATATTGTACAGATTATAAGTTCTTGTTTAAGAATTCGCTTTGTAAAAGTTTAGCTTTCATTATACATTGAATGTTGGCTTATTAGCTACTTTTTTCTTATAAAAAATAGGCCTGTTACCTGTTCTTCGTATTTTGACTTCAATTATTTATGATTTGGGCTAAGCAACATTATATTGATAGATGATCGTATTCGATAGAAACTATAACAAGAATAATTATTAAATTATATATTGCTTATATTATATTGCTTTTCGATATTATTTCATTATTAAACGCTTATAGATAAATTAAGCAAAGAGTTCATCATGGATCAGTTAAATGCTAAGCTTGAACATAAGCAGCAACTTCCTCACGATCGTCGCGGGGGTGGAGAGAATAAGAAAGAAGAACGTGAACTTTATAAGCAAGATAGTAATGGCCGCAGAGAAATGGATGTAAGACAACTTGGTGATTCCAATACAGCATGCAATGCAACTAATAAGCCATCAGTAGGCCTACATCAAATAGTACATCAAATAAAACAAGTGAAGACCAGCAGCCAGAAAATAATATCTAATCTACAGACCAATTCACCAGTGGTAAGCAGTACTATTAGGCCTGCATGGTCTGTAATGTCAAATTTTGAAACAAATTTTAAATAAATTTTGACATAATTAAGTGATAATTCATAAGATATTTGTAGATTAGTGAGCAAACGGCAAGAAATATAACCAACTTTTTTTAAAATAAATGTAAATCTTTAACTATAACAGATTCTTTTCTTTACTTTCTATGAGATTTCTTGAATGTTTCAGTCAGCCAACATCATTACATTTTATATATTGGAGTCGGTATTATATCATTGAAATCAAAGTAAATATATTAAGGCTCATGTTCTTTGTGAGCAACTGAAACCAAAAGAAATTACTCTCTCGCTTGCTTGATAATCAGTAGCGTAACTAAGATAGGGGGGTTGTGTGGGTTACTACCTCCGCCATTGGAATAACAAACTGTTTGTTTTGTAATGCTAAAACCTCCTTTGTGACAATTTGGTCAAAAAATATTCATGTCGTGATGCAAAATTTCAGTGTTAATTTTTAAAAGAAAACTTTTGGACAATCTAAAATGGGGGAGGGGTAAATCAACCACAACCTCCCCTTTGCCTACGCAACTGAGTTCTTATATCTCCCAGTTTTTAATTGAGAAAGTCTGGACTCTCCCCACAACCCTCTGATGTACCTCTAATGGTCCTCTGTGCTAATCTTAACAAATATTACACTGTTCCCTAAAGCTATTTATTTTTCGTTGTTTATTTACTTTCTTTTCATCCTAAGTACAAACAATTACTAATATAACTATTTCTTTTAATTGCATATCATTGCAATTAAAAGAAATAATCGATTCAAATATCAATTGAAATATCTATTTTATTGAAATATCTATTTCATTGGCGAAATTTAATCCAGCGTCAGCACCAAGTGAAAACAATGCCCGCTGTACCCAAACAGACACAAGATCAAATGATCCAATGTGACTGGACTCTCTTTCCTGATCAACCTCCTCTTACAGATATTGACATTAAGTCACCCGGTCGTGATGCAGGAAATCGAGCCAGGGTTTGAACTATAGTCTTTTTCTAATAAAATATCTTTATATGTTATGATATATCTAAAATATTTTTATCTTATAAATACATGAAATGATTTGTTCTTTCTTACTGATGGGACGGTGAATATGAAAATTGTACTTTCGTCCGGTGACCATGAATATCCACTAATATTTCTGAGGAACTGTTTAATATTTATAGCAAATCAATTTTCTGAGATTTTTAACCAAATTATATAGACTATTTCTCTAAATGCATTCATTTAAGTATATATTTAGTCTACTCTAAAGTAACATTACAATTCACACAGCAATAGTTTTTATTGAAATTTATTAATGAAGAAATTATATTAATATCTTTTTGCTTATCAAAATAAAATCTTATAAAGAAATCATTTGCTACAAGTCATTATAATTATTCAAAATATCTTTCTGCCAAAATTTTGCTGTATTAAACACTAACTGATATCATTCTTGTAACAATGTCACAATAGAATTTCAATCCAAACTTTTACATCGTATTTTGAAGATTTTATTTTTTCAAGAAACCTCCAAGAAGTCCAACATTTGATGAAACTCCTGAGGTGATAAATCCATCAATTGAAAAACCGGACCTTCTGGAGAAATTTGCAAGATGTCAATTGCGTGCAATAAATCTCGTGTCGCATCTTAAAGATTATCGTCAGCGTATTCAGGATCTACGCAGAATGGTTAGCCCTAGTGTAGAACTATGATTTATGGTTTTTAAAATAACTAAAACTATTTATAGATACAACTTATGAAATTTTCAATAAGTAATTTAATTGGGCTAATTTATTCTATTAAATTGATTTATATTACATGATTAGGTTGGCTATTAAAGAGTATTCTCTGCAAGTATCTGCCTATATAACTTGCGGATGTTTTAATTTAAAGTTATGCATCGTTATGAAATAAAGAAATTTGTTTATTAAGATTTTTCTTTTATTTTATATGAACTTAAAATGCTTTAATTGACTGTATTAAATTCTATTAACTCAGGCTAGGGTGGCTGCAGGGGTAATATAAATATTTTTAGGTTAATTGTATCTATTGAATTATCATTGTAAACGATACCTATGCAGAAAATAATTCGTGAGCAAGAGATTGAACGACTGAAAGAAGAGATAGCCAGATTGAGAGAAGTACTGGTTGTGTCGCATGGACGAGCAACAGAGATGCAGTCTTGTATTAGAGATCTACAGACCAGTCTTAATGATCTCAAGATTCAGGTGAAACTCGCAGTACAATTTGTTTGTTATCTAATTTAAAATCAGAATAAAAAATGCTGTTTGATGATATTGTGAGTTGTGTATGCAGGGGACTATAGTATTTTTATTAATCTATTTAGTTGATATTGTGAGATTGGTTAGGATTAATGAGTAGCAATATATAACATTTAAAATACTTGATGTGTTTCAAGTCAATATTTTGTCCTGAATGCGTTTTACTTCATTTTTGTAGTCTTTATTTATATGTATGCTTTAATAATATTCAGTATGATGAAGAGAAAATGCTTGCAAAAATTCGTGAGGCTGAGTTTACAAGCAATTCTTTACAACTACAGGACAAAATAGATCAATTACAAGTGGAGGTATTTTAAATTAACTTCATAATATACATTAACTTGTTGTAAACATCATTATACCATCACAAACTTCATTTGTGACTTCACTTGTATATTATATGTCGACAGCTAGTGTAATATAACTATAATAGTCTTATAGTATATTTGATTCCAGTGCTGTTTGAGTTAATATCTTCTGTGTTTAACATATTTATTATTGGACTATTGCGTTCAATGGAATTTATTTTATTATTTAAATCCATATTTTTTTCATTTTGTTTATAATATTGAAATTGAACTTTTCTGATAATGATCATGATATTTAACATTTTCTGCCATATCAAAACCAAATACAATAGACATTTGAAACCAACTTCAGTGTCAAATGTCAATTTGAAAACTTATTCAATTTAGATAGAATTATTTGAATTTCACTTTTTTTTTCATTGAAATTTCTTAAAGAACTACTGGATCGATTCCAAATGCAAACAGTATCGTTATAACCTTTCTGGGCCCTGGGAAAAATCTATTTTTCATTTTGTCGTTTGTCTAAAACATTCTATCTTCTTCTTTTCTTCAATCAAACAGTGTACCGCGATGAAGTACTAACCACCCCTCCCTTTTGTTTTCGTTTATGTCTCTAAGCTTTCTAGAGGCTTTCTTCTATCGATTCTCTACTAATTTGTCCAGCGTAATCCCATTTAAAAGGCTCTAAACGGGTAACCCTTTGTGTACCTTGTACCGAGAGAAATTATTTACTTAAAGTTTTTTTCCATCAATCTTTGTAATCTTTGAACAGAAGGAGAAACTTTTTATGTCGTTTCTCGCAAGGGGGGGAGACTCTGGTTTATGTAGTAAAAGTACGGAGAATCTATTCTCTCCAGTAACGCCTAAAGGGGATAAGGTAACGAAACACAATTTGTAAATTGTTTCATTATTTTATTTTATTGTTTTTAGAATTTAATTTCAGACTATTTATCAAATGAAGCCAGAATTAATTATGAGAATTATGGATATATCTGGCAACATGTTTAAATATAGACTTCTACTTGATCTAGTCAATAGCTTATTATACATGGTGTTTTTCCCTGATGCAGTTTTTTACATACACAGTTTGTAAGTACTTTGACTATGTACAGATAATTGTTTTTTATATTAATGTAATTTACTGAAAGACTGCACATAGAGTCAATAGTTTTTCACAACTATTCTGTTGTCACCTCCTATCATGGTATCATAGGATCATCCGGATTTTCTACAACCAGAGATTCTATTATCATTTCTTTTTTGGAAGATAACAATTTTACTTCAAATCAGTAGTTAACTACATAACGATCTCTTTTTCATTTTTTTGGGTAAATAGAAAAAATCCAACTTTTCCTTCAAAAATTCTGATATTTTTAAATTATGATATATTGTCTTTGAGCAGTCGTTGAAACTGGTCAATCGCAACTTCCGGAATGCCGAGTCATCATGCCAAGCCCGCTACCCTTATCCCAAAGACATATGTATCGTGGATCCGGATCCAGAAGATGAAACTTCATCCCTTTATCTCAAAAAATCACTCAAAAACTGCAGCCTCTTTCAAAGCGTTGTACACTTATCAATTCAAAACAGAAAGGCAATCAAAGAAGGCGAAACAAGCGATAAAATGAAAAGTTCTGATATTGTTGAACCTAAAACTCGCGAGACTTTGAGGCATAGAAGCCTTCCTTTGATTGCACATAATACTGCTTTAAGTACACTTACGTCTCAGTCCCCTGAACATCAGGCTATACAGAAATCAAATGTTTCCAAAATCAGTGGTACTCAATCCATCTCGAGGCAAATAAAATGCGGTGATTTAGCGAGATCTGGTCCCACTTCAGATATGCAAGCTGGTAGTCCAAAATCTGGTAATGTTAGAAGTAATCAGAGATTAAGTGTTGATAACCTGTCAGAAAGTTCTGGTGACAGCGATGAAGTGAGAACATCAAGACCAAGAAATCTAATGAAAGTAGATTCAGACGCGCACAGTTTCTCATCATCGTCTATTGCTAAAGAAAGGAGAAATTTGGTTCTTGAAATGCTAGACATTTAAAGCGAAATATATGGCTAACATCATCCTATTTGAATTCAGCAGAAGTTGCAGTTTAATATGTGAGTAAAACGATCAACAATTGAGAAATGTCTCTAAAATGTGATACTTTCACATAGAAATAGCACAATATGATACCATTAAAGACTAAATGGATATGTCAACTGCAAAACGCTGTAAATTTTATTTAAATGCATTTGTTGAGTATCAAGGATCAAAATAAGTTACAGGAATCCTCGTTTTTTCCAGGTCTATGCTGTATAATTATACAAATATACAAATCTTATCATTAAGCTTGAAATTGATTTTTCTGAATTTAAGCGTAAGTATGCACAAGAAGTGGTTTGAGCACTGGATTCGAATAATATAGATCTAGATTCGAATCCCTGATAGCTCAGTATTTCTCTAACTTATGCACTGTTAGTAGTAAGATGCTTAAATTGATAGCTATGTCTGAGTTCACATAATTCGGCAATACATAAATTTAACGTTAACCTAACTTGTATTGTGATTCTAAAATGCCATAAAATTGGACTTATTGCTTCTGTTATCAAGATTGTTAGCTATTGAATATATTTTAATTGCATCCACATCTTTAGCTATAGCCTGCTTATACATATGTTTTAATGTTCACAAATTAATGAGGTAATCGTAATGACATTACGTCATGTTCTCTTGTTCTCTTAGTATGGTGTATTTTGCGTGTGTTTGCAGATTATATCTGTACATAGGCCACAATTTTTAATTTTGTGGCGTTTTTTCTCTTTCTTGTCTATTATTGTCAGGGCTGGCGCCAGAGTATTGGCACCCTAGGCCTACCTGTCACAATGCGCCCTCTGGCGCCCAGGATATCTAATTATTAAATATTTTAAAATATATTACTGATTTCTTTAATGGGTTTTTGTTGGCTTGTTCATAATTCTCAGTATACTCCAGTTTCTTGCTTAAATAGGTGGTCTTTGTTTTAAGTCTGGTGTTAATTGTGCTGAGGATGTCACTGATGGTTCTACTTAGGATCGAACCTGACGGAAAATTACTTTACTTACGTACTTACTTATTTACTTACTTACTTACGTACTTACTTACTTACTAACTATTAAGCTTGACACAGGAACGCTGTAGTTGTAATTCGTACTTTTGTACAATAGAATTGGTTGTCATTTCAAAACTTTATCTTTAGAAAATATAGAATCGAGTTCCATCGGTTCAAGGTAGAAACTGTTACGGTTACAAGATATGGTAGAATAAACTAACATTACCTTTTCTCACTGATAGTGTTGCCATTGTGCAAAGAATGACAGCTATAATTCTTCACTATATAATTATGAAAAGATTGCATTTAAACAAAAAACTATTACAATATTTTATTACTGTCATGTCAGATAATTAACATTGATGAAGTAGACATTACCACAGAATGAAAACCTTCTTCCTGTTATCTTCGAGGTAAAAGTACATGCCGGATTATTTTGAAAGTTCCACAATTTAAAACCAAATCTATCCAATCCCCTAAACAATTTCCAGTAGTATGCAAAGTCATGAGACGTTGCCACTTTGTCACTACCAACGACGTGATATTCAAATACAAGTTGTTTTACTCTGACTAAAGAGTTCTCAAGGAACATGGCTTCAAATGCTGTCCATTCAGAGAACTCAATGTCAATCTTTAAGATGTCTACAGTAGCCTAAAATAAACAGAGGAACAAAATCTGTTTTGTTGTAAGACAAGTTTTGATAAGAAAGATAGAGGTATACTTTTCACATCATGCTAGATTTCTTCTCTCTCTCTCTCTCTCTCTCTCTCTCTCTCTCTCTCTCTTTCTCTCTCTCATTCTCTTTCACTCTCTCTCTTTGTACCTCTGTGTGTCCAAGTTCTTCTAATAATTTGCCAAACGTTCTCACAGTCCAATTCTTTTCATTGATACCATTCTTGTTGGCTAATCCAATGTTATGAAACCACATGAGACCATAAGGCTTATGATCTTTTTTACCAAGCCTAACAAATACAATGAAAGCAATTTAAGACTTGTTTGAGACAAGTCTTATATTGTCAATAACAATAACTATTGTTGAACTTTTTGACTTCTTACGACTGTTTATATTTGTGTAATGTTACTGAAATATTCAAAAACTTGGAGCAAACTATTTATATAGTGAAGTATCTCTAAGTAAAATGCCTGTGCCATATACAGTGGCGAAGCCACGGGGTTGTTTGGGGTTGTTCAAACAACCCCACTTCTGAAAAACTGACTCACACAATTCGTGCAAATCAGACTTTTTATAGGGGGGGGGGGTATGCTAGTCTGTCATTTTTTGAGTGTAGGACAT
>JAQIXG010002078.1:0-18921 GCA_034700105.1 Oconnorella tubifera | reverse complement strand
CGCTATGGGAACGAACTCGTGCGAGGTAGCAAAAGCGGCGTACTTGGACAGCTTTTTCGACTCCGCTAAAGCTGCCGATGCGCCCGACTCTTCTGCCGACCTCTTCACATATGAAGGCGCTAACGTGTCCGGGCATGTGGCATCCCAAAAAAGGCCAGGGTTGATGCGCTCAGACTCTAAACGACCAGATGGTGCCACGCTAGTACCATGGTCAAAGGACCATGTTACTAGCGGTCCATGGTCCTCTTTGGGATGCCACATGCCCGGTTTTCTTTGGGATGCCACATGCCCGGACACGTTAGCGCCTTCATATGTGAAGAGGTCGGCAGAAGAGTCGGAGGCACAGTGGCAGCTGTAGCGCATCAACCCCGGTGGCTCCTGTAGTGCCGCTACATTGGCGCTCTGAAGTGCACGCAGTATAACATCGTTGTGACGCAAGTGACAACCAGCATTGCGTTTGCAGGTCAAACCATGGTGACCCAACTTGTCAACTGATGCACCACAACAGCACTTATGATGCAATACCAATGAAGCTCCGAGTCGAAGGCCCACCGCAACTCTCTAAAAAAATATGAAAGATGATTATCAATATATTTAGATACAAAAATACTTTATTATAAAAGGTGTGATTGAAAGAGGATTGTTCACTTTTCTCTGTGTGTTATATTTAAGAATTAATCGTGCAAACATCAGTATTCAATTTCATGACATTTGGTGTCCTGGAGATTTTGTCCTGGAGATGTAGATTTTGATATACTTATCTGATATATTTGCAATATACCTGAGAATCTGTTAAATGTTTCCTGGTATATAGTATTTGTCATGAATTTGTAGTTAAGCGATTTTTGTAAGCTTTCTTCTTCATATTCAGTCATAACGTCAGATGACTGAGTCGGTTCGTTACATTTTGCTGTTTGTTATATTGTTGAGAGTTATTTCAGAAAGTTTCTACCATCTGTCTCTTTTCTTACAGCAATCGTGGGGGGAGAACAGACCATAGCAGAGGTTTTGGTAAGTTGGAATAAGATTAACAGTCTGTCATTTATTATATTCTATCATCATTGACAGCATTTTTACTTATTTTGTCTGTCGTTATTAGTTTACTAGTTATGATTTAAAATTCACGTCATTTATGGAATTGAGACAGTTTTACTGAAAAGAAGAGGGTGATTTGTTATTGATTGAGATTTAATAATGAGTGTAAATATAAATTGTTAGGTATAGGGTTAGTGTAAATAAAAATATTTACGGTAGTATTTCTAATTTTATATTTACATTAGGAAGATATTAATGGTGTAGAAATGTAAAATGTAAATAATTTAAAATTAACATTTACTTTAAATGATTACTTTGAGGCTTCAACGAATGTATAATAGGATATAATATAACGTATGCGTTAAAGTGGTTCGATTTTTCCATTATTTAGATCGTATACTAAAATTACTTGGTCAGTAAAGAGTAGAATAATATTAATAACAATGACAGTCATATGATAAAAATTGTTTAAGTCATCTACGAGCTGCTTCTAATATGTGGTTTTGTTATCTATTATCTTATAATTACTGATTTTAGTAGTTAAGGAAGTTTGATGACATTTTTATAGCATTTGCAGTGGACAAACAAGTTAATGTTGCAATGGACATAGATATTGATTTTCATATTCTTTTGAAACTTTTCAATCAAAAAGTAGAAATATAAGATAGGCATGTAAATGAAATTACTCGCATGAAAATAACTTAATTCAATCAGATAAAATTTATCTCTTGGTTAATGATTAATTGTTACGTTTATTGAGTATTGGCTTCAAACCAATTCTCAATAAGAAGAGACTCCATTTGTAATGTGATTTTACCATTATTGTAGTCGTTTCAGTTTCTCATTGAGTTATCATTTGGTCATAGGCATCGTAATATAGTGAGGGTTTTGTATGTTGCGTAGTAAAATAAGCTTACTTTCCATGGTTCAATTTACTGTACATTATTTTGGAAAAAGTGATTTTTTAAAGAGTTTCCTTAAAATAAATTTTTCTTGTTTTATTTTACATTCAGTTGTTAAAAGTTTGTAGCTTAATATTTGATTAATCTAACTATAAAATATGCGCGTAGTCAATTTCTCAGCTGGTTTTTCAAAATGTTCACCTTTTTTGTAGAGACTAGCAAAATTCTAAAACATTAGCTTCAAATTTCTAAACATAAATCCGTATTCGCACAAAATCAGTGACAAAATCAGTATATATCACAGAAGTTTTGTAGCATTCTTTCTTTTTTGTCATGTATTACTTTTGCTAAGTTTGAAGTGTTTACCATTATGAATGTGACAGAGTTTGAATAAGACTTGTTGTGTAATGGTGTTTCTAAGCACTTTTGGTGCAATGGTGTCTTTCAGCAGTGTTTCGTATAAAGGTGTCTTTCAGTATTAATTCATTTTGGTTCATGACAAGTTTATTTTATGATTCTTGAAGCATTTCAAAAATATACTGTTGACATTATTACACAATGCAAAATGAACAATATACTAATGTTGTCTCAATAATGTTAAGACAACGTCTTTAACAATACAATAAAAACCACTTTCATAACTAGCATGAATGAGTTGTTAAGCGTTGTAATACAAACTATAAGACAATATTTTTGTTGACAATTAATAATTTCTGAGAACGTAAAAAAATCTTAAGTTGTGTATAAAAAGAAATAAAAATTAAAAATTTTGCGTTGAATGTAGGAGACATTAAAATATTCTAATAATATGCAGTAATATGCAAACTAGCTTTGATGTTTTCTCAATAATAAGTTTCTATAACAGAAGCATTACTTTGCAACTATATTCCAATAAAATTGACATTGAATTGAAATTTATGAAAATTAAAAAAAAAAGAGTTGATCAGTAAAACATAATATTTTGCCATCATGATGATAGGAGTGTTGCATCAGTGAATTAATAAGAAGTAATACGTGAAGACTGAACGGTGTATTTAGAATAGTATTTATGTACGAATTACTTTTGTTTGGTTTAAGTTGTGGCAGGTATATACAAGTTAAGTGATTTAATCATGATTATAAATCTGCATTTAATGCTGGGTATCTTAAGTTTAAAGTATTTAATCAATTTTTAAAATATATAATAAGTCAGGTCGCAATCATATTATACATGCATTTATATGGGTTATGTTCAAATTTAGATGACAATGAAACTGTAAATCTATCAATCTTTTTTATTGAAAGTAATTCATTACTGTTTATTTCAAGTATCAATTAAGGCAACTAAAAATGTGTCGTCTTAAGCTTTACAATCTCATTGCGTACAATTGAAGAATATTACTGATACCATTACAATATACTGATTCTGTGTCACAAAATTGGTTTTATTGTGATTTTGAAATGTGTACTCTAGGTATGTCTAAAATGAGAGATCATATTCAAACTGCAACTAATTAATTGCAATATTGACAGTTTATTTTTTTTATTTTTTTCTTGACTAAGTTTGTACTGTTTTTTGAGCTAATAAAAGATATATAGTACTAAAAGTTGGATTTAACCTGATACTATACTTTAGAATAGTACATCTGTACTGCGTGTACATAAGTACTACAAGTACATGATTACTATAATATATCTTGTGACTACATGATGATTCAGGCAGCGATAGAGGTAACTTCAATGGTGGTGGTATGAATGACGTGGAGCTCCAGATACTCGATGACACGGTGTTCATACAAGGTCTGGCTGAAGATGTGACAGAAGAATCTCTCGCACAACACTTTGGAGTCTGTGGCAAGATCAAGGTTTGCAGTTTATTGATATTAATATAAACTTAGTTGATGGTTAATTGGTTGTTTTATTGTTTTATGCCCACATTCTTTAGTGCATGATGTCTTATTTAATCTGAGTGATCTTTGATCAAAATATTAATTCAGATATTTTTTTAATTTCGTTAATTCAGATTGTAGTTTAATAATATTTTTTCTATCAGTCTTCCTATATCGTGACTTTAGAATTTTAAATGTCGGTCGTTAAAATTTCATATTATAATTTATCAGTTTATATAAAACTGTACTTGTTACTATTTTAATTAAATTCATTAAATAGCAAACACTCTTATTTGTTACTAGTTTTAGTTTAATTACGTTTATTAATTCGCTGTTTTGTCTTTAATTAATCAGTCTGATATGAGAACTGGTAAGCTGAGAGTTTGGCTGATAAAAGATAAAGTGACGCTGAGACCCCGGGGAGAGGCTACGATTGGCTATGAGGATAGCAAATCAGTCAACACTGCCATTCAGATGTTTCATAGTACTTTTTACTCTTTTTGCTTGAATTTTATAATATCATAACTAGTATGTATTGATAATAACAATATCAGTTCATGTTCACTAACTAATATCTGATGCTAAGGATTTACTGATATATAGTGTTTTAAAATTTCAAATGTGAAGAAATTAGTTCTCTAAGTTAGACATTTTTGTTGATTCTCCCGTTTTTAGTGAAAAAATTATTTCCGCTATAGAAATTATTGTTGATTCTCCTGTTTTTACGTGTAACTATTTTTGCAGGATATTAATTATCGAGTATTTGAGTAAATTTGTAAATTTTAGATAAAGATTTTCAAGGGCGATTGATTCGCGTTCAAGTGGCGACAAGAAAAGTTTCAGCAGGGAGTGGTGGGGCGGACGGGCGCATGGGGGGAGGGTCCAGTAAGTTGGTTATATTTGTTTGAATTTTTTTATAAGTGATAGGTTTTTAGTGGTGAACTTCGAATGAATTCAGTCATAACGCCTTCTGAGATTTGATACAAATATTTTTTTTCAATAGATTTTTAGATGTTTAGTGTGTGTATTAAAATTTTTATTGAGCATATTTTTTAAAGACTGCATTTATAGTGGAAATAAGATTAATATATAATGTAATGTAAGACTATCTAATATAATTAAGACTAATATAATATGTAATTTCATTCATCAACTGATTTTATTTTTTAAGTTTTTATTTCAGTGTCAAATGATCGTGGGGGTCGGGGAGGGGGTGGGGGATTTGGTCTGACAAGAAGTAAAAGTAAGAAGTGAAATTATTAAAATATTAAATTTTATGTATTTAAAACGATTTACTTTCAAATTAATTTGTGAAAATTCTAATAGATGAACGTGATGTCTAGAAGTTTCAACAATTTTTTATTTATCAAGTCTACACTGGTTTGTGTAATATTAAATACAAATGATTAATTTATCTTTTTTGAAGCTGTCCTAGTATTATTAAACCCAGTAAAATAAAATAAAATATTATATTTAATTAATTTTATACAACAGTAGATTTTAGCAGTTGAATTAATAGTCGAGGTTGCTCTAATCTTATAATATTTAGATAAGTTGCTGTATTCTCATATTTGCTTATAATTGATTGATTGTCTCTAGGTGGATTGCCAGACTGGATCTGTCAAAATCAGTTAGTATTCTGTATACTGCACTCTTATATTTTCAAGCCTATTTTAAGTCTAATCGATTTTAAATATTTTTAAATATTCCTATATTTAAATCAATAGCTTTTTTAGCTGATGTTCCATTGAGACACAAACAGTAAATTGAAACCAAAGCTAGTCTCAAATATATTTTACCTTAATAAACAACTAATTTAAAGGTGCAGCAAATAGAAAAATTACTAAAAATTTAATCTAACACTGTCAATATAAAGTCATATACTTTTCAGTCTTATTTGATTGTACACTTTAAATAAATATATTTCATTTAGTGTACAATTAAATGCTGATTTTTTCAGGCAATGCAACAATAGAAATTTTTCGTGGCGAGTAGAGTGTAATCGTTGCAAGGCCCCCCGTGACGCGTCCGGGAGTCCGCCTCCGACTAAAGATGATAATAGCAGTCCGGTTGAGCCAAAGCCAGAAGAACGTGAGAGAATTATTTTTGTATTTCTTGCATTAATTAGAAATAATATTCGGTCATTTTTAAACAATTGATATGTATGATAATGGTTTAATGAATTAAAAGATTTATAATTGTAATTTATACGGATTTCTATAGTATTTCTGATCCTGGATTTTGTTAATTAATATTAAATTTTATTCATCAATATTAAATAATCATTATTAAATACATATTCGTTCTTGTTCATGATGACCATATTAATTATTATAAATAACATTTCTTTTATTAAAGTAAATAAAAGTTGATTAAATGTTTTATTTATTTCTAGCAATGAAGATATTTAACGGACCCCCCCGTGGTATGATGATGGGTGGTCCACCCTTTAGAGGCAGGGGAGGGGGTGAGGGGCCCCCCATGCGTGGTGGACCCCCTGGATTTATGCGTGGTGGACGCGGGGGTGGAATGATGGATCGCGGAATGTTCCACGGGGGGCCTATGAATCGTGGAGGGTTCATGGGAATGAGGGGGAGGGGTATGATGCGTGGCCTGGGCCCCGATAATAGAGGGAGGCAAGTCATCATTTAGTTTATTTGATTTTCTGATGTTTATATTTTCAAATTTATTGCTTTTACGCATTATATTTGTATAATCATTTATGAGAAATTATATTTAGTATAAAGTTATATAAACTGTTAGTATTTACATTGTAATAATACTAACCGTATTCAGTTCTAAACTTAACTCTAACCCTAACTTTAATCCTAACCCTAACCTCTGCCGTAACCCTAAGAATAAATAGTTGGGGTCAATTTACCGGAGCCTTTTTGACGGGTGTCTGATTTTGATATTAATTATATGATTTGTTTTGCAGAGACCGTCAAGACAGACGTGGTAGACCATACTGAGATGAGGTGGATGTCATATAAGAAACATTTTATCATTGACAAACATTGCAGTAACATTAAAACAATATCCAGACTGTTGATTTTATTGATCTTCCAATGTATGGATTACATATTGGCAATAAAAGTATAAACAGTGAATTAATTGAGTTGCAGATATGTTGCAGGAATTTTTTTAACATTTTTTTAATCGGAGTATTAATTAAAATGCTACTTCGTACTTCACCGATGTCTTGTTCACATAGAATATAAAGATTAAAATAAATCCGAGATTTCTACTCAAATCTTATTTAACAATACGTTGTTTGTATCCATGTGTTTAAATATTACTATATTTATAATAACATAGAGGTAATGAATTATAACATGCGAATGAGAGTGTTTCTGTGAGATATGCAGAATTTTGATGATTGAGAGCCATATTGATTTGATTTTATTTGTTTTAGGTGAAATATTTACAGAAATTATTGATGCTCTGCTCTGATCTTTTACTTTCATGATATTGAATATCTTTCTGCATTCTAATTTTCATATAATATCTAATCATTCTGAATATTATCGTAATTGCGATAGTTATATGAAATGAATTTTAGTAATTTGTTTGAGAGAGAATATGTGCGCTAGATTGATTTGAAGTTGTTGTTTTTAGTCTTGTTGTTAATTTTGTCATAAAACACAGGTTAAATTTTAGATTTTTATTCTTATTCTAGAGATTAATACTTGCAAATATACTATCCGTTTCAAATCCATTTCATTCTGTAAGTGAATTTCCGAGTGTTATTAAAATTTGTCAGTTAGCAAAGATTATCATTTTTTGTTAGCAGTTAATGTTGATAACTGATCACATCTTTGGGTTGCATTGTCCTTATTATAGTAGGTAAAAGTGTGGGAGTTTAGGGTTAGAGTCGATGAAAGATGATAGTCAATAACTCTTCTGTTAAGTTTTGAATCAAAAACTTCAGGCAAAAATGCCATTTTTGCTTGAAGTTTTAAAATTTGCTAATGTTGAAGTGTAATTTTTGAACTGAAAATGTTGCTGTTAAATATCTGAATAGGCATATTGTAATCATTGATAGTTTAGTGAATACTATGTAAAGAATAAATGTATGAAATATTGGTTATTTTCATAACAAAGCATCAGTTATATATAAATGAAGCGAGTTTGATGTAAAAATCAAATTTGACACACAGTAGTGACATTGAACTGCTGCTGCTTTAGACCAAGAGCTATAGATCTGCTGCAGAATACTAAACCGTGACACGCGGAGCGTGAGTCCAGTTATAAATCAGTATCAGCGTTGAAACAATGACAGTCCATCAATAGAAGTGATCGATGACGGAGAACTGTAGATATTTGCGAGTCAAATGAAGACGTTTACAGTTGAACTGTGCGCGGAAATTACTGTATTCTGTGGTATGTCTACAGGGATATACTGGGTGATGAATGTTGTCGTCTCTTTAGCGTGTATTTTGGGCAGAGTTTTAGCGTGATTTTGATTCCGATTTCGTTCCTAGCAAGTCGATATTTAAGCACTTTTTTAATCTGAAATTTAAAATGTTCATTCTGAGCTCTAAGTGTGAAATCATTCCATTATGTCAATTCAAAAATTACATATTAGTGACTTGTAATTATTGTAGTCTGGCCTTATACAATATATGATTTCTAAATGATCTTAAAATTGAATCATTCTAAATTTTTTGCTAATTTTCGTTACTAGTATTCCAGATATTTGCGATTATGCAAACATCATGGTTTAGTAAGGGTACTAAATTTGTAAATACTACACTACCGTGGTGTATTCGTAAAATGACATATTGTATAAAGTGGTGAAGTTTGAATTTATTAATACAAAGCCTGGGATTAGATTATGAGAGAGGTGGTATAATGGATAGGTGGTATGTTACATTATTTACTAAAACTTAAAATATTAAACTATTAATAGTAAAAAATCTTGTACTCTGTACAATCTCGCATGTCATGATGACAGCTATGTGATTGCAGATCAATTGCAGTAGTAGATCAATACATCAGCATTGTGGCATAGATAATCATGTAAAACTGCTGCGTTTCTTTCATGTCAAGTTGAGCGGTAAAATTTGAACTTTGCGGAAGTCCTTGATCTGAGAGTAGGAATCTCGTCGAGCTTTTGTCAACAATATTATAATGCTGTCAATGATCTTTCGCTGATTCAGAATCAGGATCACTGAGTGTAAAGCTTGGATCAGTGACATTATTCAGTAGAGATCAAGAGGCTTAATCTCATGATTCATTTGACTAGGAAGAAAGTTTTTCCTCGTTCCGAGTATTAGGAATAAAAACAGTATATTGATAGTATACTAATTTATATACTAACAATGTACAAAAGTTCAGAAAACAAATGACCAAATAAAGTTATAGAGTGCCAATTAATTACATTAATTACAAGTGATTTACAATCTTTTATTATCGTATCATCATATAATGCACAGAAATGACATTAACACTTTTAGTTATATTTCTCTGGTTACTGATTCAAACCATAAAGTAATTTCTTCGTACATCAATTAGCCGACAAGCCGAATCATGTTTTATTATCGCGATTAATTCTCTCCTCATTCGCTTCTCTCTGTAAGCTTTTCACTCGACATTGCTGCGTTCTTCTCAACCCGTGCCCTCTTTCTATATCCGCTTACAATTCCCCTCTCGTCCGAAGGTCCACTATTCCCCACTCTACGTATAGAATCAGCTTCCAAGTTTTGCAATTATGTAAGGCCACAAGCGGCTCAGCCTTTATATATTCAGTTTACAGATTTCTTAAAGAAAGCCTCTCACGCTTCGCTTACAAATAATTGAATATTTTGTAACAGTTATGAATTTAAACTGTTTGTCAGAAGACAATAATTAGATTTAATTTGCCAGTTAAAACACGTAATGACATGAGTAAATTTTACATTATTTCCAGTGACTTCTTAACATTCTCTTTTAAAGAAAATAGATATCTTAAATAAAAAATAAACTAATGACAATATACCGCTGAAACTAAACTATTCAGAGATTTTTTATTTCATAAAAATAGAAATATTAGATTTAATCTTCGGTACCACAAATTAGAAGACAATAAACACGGCCGTCTCTCTGATCGTCCAGTCGACTCTCAAATCGTTTTCGCTTCGCGTCGATATTTTATTTCGAGCGTTCTCATTTCCGTCTGGCGTTGTAACGCGATACGCGCCGCAGTCGACTGAGTGCGGCATCGCTCGACGTTTTTCTGCCGCACGACGCGCGAGCAAACAGAGATTGTCTGCCAGCGACAGAGTAGACCGTCTACAATGTCACGTACAGTTTAAAATGAAGCTGTTGTAACTGGTAAATAACTAACATTTCGTTGACTTAGGCTATATATAATATTCTGTTATCAAGACGAACTGTAATTGAGACACTTGGCTTAATGTCATCTTTAAACTGAACTAAGAGAGCATATAATGAGACTATTTTAATTAAAGCATTGATTTTTAATTGTCTTTACTGTGTATTTGTCTGTATTTTGTACTTGATGGACACTTTTCAAACAATGCAGTAAAATACAATCTTTAACAGAAAATGAAAATTAAGAAGAATTGAATTATTGAAATTGCTACATCCTTTGTACAGACACAAAATATTGTTTTGGTAATTTGGTACTAAAAAATACTAGTTAATATTAAGTTCTATGTAGTTATATCTATGTAGTTAACTTTTTTTTGCATGTTTTACATGATTACCCATATTTAACAAGATTTCGTTATTCTTTAATTTTATTGTGTGATTCTAGTAATGTAACATTTTTAGTAAATCAGAGAAGCAATGTATAAATTTTGCCCAATTTAATCTAACAATTATTAGTATTGCATAAATATTAAAACGATTTTGAAATGTCACTACAAGATTAAATCGTGTGCAAGTATAAAATTATATTTTGTATGACTATGTTTCAACACTAGTTATTCACAGTATTTAAGCTATTTAATATTTTAAATCACGTGCCCTTATTTTAACATTCATATTACACAGCGGCTACATTTAAACTAACATTTTCTTTCCAATACCACTATTACAAATATTTTCTCATTTTAAACATCTCAACTTTTCCGAAATCATCTCCAATTCTTTCCCGAGTACCCATCCTCGAGAGAGTCCAAGTTCATCGTGGCTTATCGGACGTCCAGCCGCCCACTCGCGGTCGGTGAAGCCCCGCGGGGCGGTCAGTCGAAGCAGATAGCGACTCCGGATCCCCGTCAAACTGATCGACGCTCGGCGATAGTTTTGGCGGACGGACGACGGAGGCGCAATTAAACTAACGTGAATAATTCAGCGAGCGATGAGCCGTTTAGCTTGTCCCAGGACGGCGGGCGAGTCATCGGCGAGAGCGAGTGAAGAGGCCGGCGAGAGAGCGAGGCGATACCAGGGCTGCAGCTTTCTCGATCGGTTGTAATATCATCGTTCCGTGACAGCTTGGAGGATTTACCCGACAACAGCTGCTGAGTTGCTTGAAACTGCTGCGTGAATGTTGCGCGAAAAATGTACACTATTATGCCATAGTTATATTGCTGTCATACAGTTATAAAATAATGTATATTAGATATATTAATGTCATACAGTAATAAAATGTAATACAGTTTAGTTAGATTGATGTCGTACAGAAATAAAATTCCAACTCTCTATTATAATCAGAGTTTGTACATGGTATCATTCAGTCATTTAAAAAAATTGATGATATATAATTATTATTGATAATTTATTATTTCTTATGTGAAATAAAATGTTAATAACAACTATAATGTTATATATTGCATTGCAAAGCAGAGTTATTGTATAGCTGTAGAATTTAAAGCATCATACTTCAGCAAAAATAACAAAATGCTTGTAATCCATTCAAAATTAATAATGTAACTATTTACATGTTTATAAGTTTATAATATTATATCATATTAAATTTTCGCCACAAGCTAAAGCATAAGCAGCTAATACAATACAGCTGCGAGAAAATCTTCGCCAGCAGATTCAGCAGCTGTTCTCTAAAGCATACATTGCGACAAAGGCCCTAGACCGACGCTTGAGTGCGCGAGGGGGATTGAGAGGGGAGGCGAGAGTCAGAGATGGATTTTAGAGGGACCCATGGGTCCGTTCCCCAAAATATTCTCTAAGTTTAATTTCCAAACTGTCTAAAAACAATCAGAAATCTCAAAGTATTAACAGATGTTTAAAAATGAGTAATTCTCAATGGAATATCTTCCATAATTTTATTTGCCATAAATAATTTTATTTCCGAGGTGTAGTAAATAATTAAAAATATCTCCACAATTTAGTTGATCTGTCCCCAATTTCAATTTAGATTCGCCCCTGAGGAAGGGATGGGGAGGCATGAACTCTCCCTCCCTCCGCCGACAAACTAGTGACTAGCTCGCGCTTTCAAACTCCGAGCGATTGAGCGAGGAACGAGAGAGGAACGCGCATTATTGTCGAATGTTCGATTCTGGAAAAGACGAGAATCGAAGAAAGTTGTAAACGACGCAAAATATCGTAGAGTTGAACGAAGGATTCTCGCGTTGGATTTAACGTTAAGCGAGCACGTGTGTGTCGAGGACTTGGTAAAGATTTAAACGTGACTTTGATAGAAAGATACGATGAATGAATGCATGCACAGAGATTTAAATGAAGAAGCGAAACGCGTAAGCATTGAAAGCGAAGTACGAAAACGCGTAAATGCTGAAGATGAAAAAACAAAAGAAATAAATGTTGATAATGAAGTGTTAAAATGTGTGAATATGACGGACGTTTGTGTTACAGACGAAAATATTGTGGACAGATTAAATTATACGGATACTTTATCATTTATATTGCCAGTAAGTAATAAAACGACAAAATCAAACAATGCAATGAAAGTAAATATAAAGAACAAAAAGTGTAGATTACAGCACCCTGGTGGCATTACTAGCGGCAGTCAAGAAAAGCAATCAGACAAAATACCACAAATGGAATTTTCTAAAACGAAAAAGTTGGCGAAAAAAGACGACTCGGTCATCAGTCTGAGCAAAAGAAATTCTGATCGGAATGAAATTGTAAACATTACCAAATGTTGTGACACAAGTCTTGATGATATCAAGGAAGAGAACGTTATTAATTTATCGAAACAAGTCAATTTTTCAGATAACGAAGCTTTGACAGAAGAAACAAAAGCTATTGCCAAATCGAATACTGATAAAATAAAAAAAGTACGAAAACGACCAAAACCAAAAATCACGCCAGAAAATAGAGAATTACAATCAAGAAATGACGTCATCGAATGCGGAGATGACGTGTTATTGGACGTGACGTGTGGCGCTCATTCCGCCAGACTGAGACTCGGAGAGTTAGATCGTGGCAGCAGAGGTTCTTGTCTACTGTTTGATGGAGTCTGGATCACTCCGAATAGGTTCCAGTTTCTCAGCGGAAGGAGTAAAGCTAAAGACTGGAAACGTTCCATACGACATCACGGAAGGTCTCTGAAGACTTTGACAAGTGAAGGACTTTTGTCTCTAGCTCCGGCTGTTTGTCTCTGTGAGAAATGTGACGTCACCCAGGTAAGATTAGATGATTGAGAAATGTATTTAAATAATCAGAAATTTATCATTTTATAAGAGAAATATTTTAAATTATAAATTACTTCTATGAATTTTACATTTGCAATTGTAATTTGTTACAAGTATACCTTCTAATAACTTAATAAGAGACTAACAATCTTTAGAATCTACATTGAAGAGTTAAATCCAGGTTATCTAACTAGTTTAATTTAATATCAATCGTTTATACATAATCGAAAATCCTTTATCGCATTTGAATTGTATCATTATAAATGAACTTAAACTTGTTTTTCAATTAGTTAATAATTTGTTCAGTGAACGAATACTGTTGTTCGTATAACGAATAATTCTGATCAATTATAAAAAGTTAACAATAATATATCAAAGCTGTTCAACTTCTCAGTAAGGAATATCAGCAGTAGCTTAGGTTTCAGTCTTCTCATCAATCGATTGTGTTTAAAATTTTACATTTCTTAACGCGATGACTTCTTATTTGAATCCTCCTCAATTACTTCTATCTTTGCTCTCTTTCGCGTACCATTTCGTCCTAAAACTAAAGAGTCGCACGTGATATACAATGGTTGTTAATTATTCAAGAACAGCCGTCATAACGATGGATCGAGTATTTGATCAGTGACAGCAGACTTGGACCGTGCTGTTGGCTCGTATTTCTCACTGCATTCACACATTCCTTCTCTCTTTTATTCTTTTCTTTTTATCTTCGTTCTTTCTCTACTTTTGTCTTGCGATTATGCGACTTGAAAGTCGTCAAGGATCTCAATGATGTAATGAAGTTGTTGAAGATTATACAGCATGTGTAAATAAAAGTAATCATTTTGTTAGATTCAATTTTGATATTTTTGTTCATTTAATAATGATTAGCTATATTCAACGTAGTATAAACAAGTGTCGTCTAATCAATTTTATGTTTTAAATGATTTATAACTGATCACAAGTAACTATATTTTAATACGATAATAAAAATACACAACTAAATTTTTAACATATTTTCTTCTCTTACCCCCTTTACTTCCATCGTTGGTATTTGTCTCTTGTTAGCTCAGAATGTAAAGCAATTACAGTTTAAGTATTGAATTCAACAAAGTGTAAAGATAAATATAAAATTTAAAATATGAGTAGATCGATACATTATAGAATATACAATTATCACAGTTGTTTATTTATTCTGTTTTTATTGATATGATTATGATAAGAATATAATGTATACTTAATCCCATATTACCATGGAGCATTCTTTATACTGTAATCTTATAAGCACGAATCACTAATTGATAGTTATTACAAATGCGTTCAGTAAATGCAAACTGTTATTGACACTTTATTAGTCAAAGTTTATCATTTTATCAGTTCACAAGTTCTACAACAGTTCTACAACAGTACAACAGTTCACAGTTCACAAGTTTTATCAGTTATCAAGTTCTATATCATCAATTCTACTCATCATCATCGCATCATAAGTCCACTTTATTATAGAATGAAATTTACTGTGCATCGCCTTCTGTTATCCTTTATATCGTTCGTTATCTTTTTCTCGACGATCAAATAAGCGAACCGAGTTGAGAACGAAAATCTCGCTTCAATGCAATCATTTCGAGTAATATCGGCTAAAAAGACGAGCATTGCGTCGTGACGCGAAGCAGAGACGCGACAAAACGTCGCGCGACGCAATAACGTGATGGAAACTAATAACGTTGCGCGATACACGACTATGAAGTCGCTCGGTCACGTGACCTCAGCGATGCGGCGGTATCGCTGATGAGCGGCTAGGCGAAGCCATTTTACGTTCAGCCACTGATTGGTAGTCTAGGCTGAGCCAGGATAAAGGATTGAAAAACTGTGTGAAAACGTAACGATATTACATTACTACTAACGTAACGAAATGGTCTGCCTGCTGATACAACAATTTATTCTATTAACAAAAATTGTGTACAATTGTGTATACAATATTAGTATTTTCTGTGTAGAATCGTGCAAGAAATATGTTATTAATGATCAGTTTGATTTAGATTTACGAACATTTTAAGTGTCGTGGGCCTCAAAAGAAGACTTAGTCGTTGAGAAACATCAAGATTGTCTAAATGAGACTTTAAATACAATTTAAAAGAAAATCAATTTATTTATCGTTTCAGTTTTAAATTTTTATAGCTATAACAAGAAATTTACATGTTTCTGTGAGATGTTTTGTCATAAATTGTTGAATTTTTGAAAAGTTAGTTTTTCTAAACCCTGTGTGTAGAAAGATATAAAAACAACATTGCTAAACACAGCGTTTAATCTTTTAAAACCGTATAATAATAACTATATATTCTCAACTGAATAGGATTCAACTGAATAATTTTTTTAATGAAACATTTTATAATAGAGTTTTTGCTATAATAATAAAACTAGATTTAATTAGTTATGAATTTTTAGCTGAAAATTTGTAAATAAAGGCATATTTTCAGTAAACTTGTCTATCTTATCTAAACGTATCTATCTTTCTAAAGAATGTATCAAACTAGTCTTGAAGCGTCACAGTTTTACAGTTAGACAAATTAAGTCTTATTTTCACGATGATATTTATGAGTGTCGCTTGCTTTTATTCAGAGCAGTAAATCCCGCCATTAAATTTTGTCTGTCGCGCGATCACTTATTGTCTCTCACAATTATTGTCGCCAATGGCTGACTTCCGCTCGGCGGCCATTTTGATGTGATGAACGCGATGCAATATAATCTCTCGATCGCTTAGAATCTAGTTCGTGGCGAACCTAGCGACTGAAATGAATACTATTTTAATTTTGTTTTCAAGAGTAGAAATTGTATTTTAGTATCATGAATGTTATTATTTTTATTTATATACTGTAGTAATATAGTAATATATACTCAATATATCTCAATATAAAATATTAAGATTGAATATTAAATATGGTTATTATTATTTTAGTATTATATAATTTTATTATAGTAATATTTAATTAAATGAGAATCACTTACAAAAACATGAACAAAATTCAGTTCACTCAATGAGACGATACAAATTTTTGCCACGTCATTTGCGACGTATTTTGCGTCTGCATGAGAAAAACAATATTTTGAAACGAGAAAAATTATTATCACTATTATATGCCAGGTCATCGAACCTCTCTACTTCTCACATTTCTACTACGATAAGAGTTTCCGAAACATAAAGAAGCGTTGCAATCGTTTCAGAGACGCGAACGATTCGATAGACGCAAGCAATTTCGGCAGACGCAAGCAGTTTTCTGTAGACGCAAGTAGTTTCGTTAGACGCAAGCGGTTTTCTCATCGACATGATTCCAGTTCGTCGTCGTCGCACTTCTCACGCGCGGTTTAGCGGCACGTCGCGTCGTTCTGAGTGCGGCGGGAACCGTAATCCCTGACATATCGATTATCGATAGACTGGATCTCTGCGGCAGGACGCCGCGTGCGGTGAACGTAAGAACGTAAGAAGACGGTTGCGTGGTTTAGCGAGTGAGTCGCGATATAAGTGAGTGTAAAAAAATAGTGAGACGCAGTGTTTTAGAATAATACTTAAACACGATGTACTGTATATTATTGAGAAATATTATTGTATTAAATAAATTTCGTATCAAATTAAAAAGCATTCATTGCTCACTGCGATAAAAATTATATTCGACATTTTATTCAGTAATTTACGCATTGCTTTGAAACTAAATAAGTTTATGAAATATTGACATACATTATTATACTTTAAGCTAGCTTAAATTTTGTTTAGTCATGTTAAAGATACTCTACTTTCTATTTTAAGTTATTCCAAATTTACTTTTCAATCATTTTTATTTTTTTAAGTCATATACATGTGCTGATTAATCCAATTGCTGTTTTGTTAATAAAATGTTCATTCAATTTCTGATTTTTTTTGTTTAAATTAATCTCGTTACTTTGCTGTTCATTTAATCTTTTCATTAATCAATTTATTTCTCTATTCTTAATTATCTCAATATCAGCCAATCCTATCATGCTATCATTCCAATCATCAATCCTACCACTGTCTTGCTCATTCAATCATGCAATCATTCATAAAGGTCATCACGTGCGCTTGTCTAACAAACATTATCCAACAATCATTCGACTAAATCTTCTCTGAGCTCAATGCTGCCAGTCGCTGCGGGTCTCTCGTCGCTTCAACGACACAATGTCTAGCATCCCTACATGGGGCGCAACCACTTTTCAAATCTCGGAGACAAATTTTCTTACTAAATATGTCCTTATTTTCAAAAGTTTTTGATATTCTTAAAATTGCACAACATTGCGATGACTGAGGCTATTTTCTGAATTAAGTTAATTTTTATAATTATCTAGAGACATTTTTCTTAATCCAATTTTTGTTTTTTTCCCCGCTATAATTGTGTTAAATAAAAGATTTATATAATCAATAAAAAAATTCAGAGCAACGTACAAATGAAGTTTTCTAAAAATTAAACTTATTTTATAACGCGTAGCGATAAAGTTTTTCAAACATGATTTTATATTACAGTTTATTGAGAGCAATTTAACCGAGAGTTTAAAATAGTTGCTACAAAATGGTTCTGCCTCTATCTTTCTCCTTTTCTTAAGTTTCCACTCCTTTTCTCTCCAATTCGCGCAGCATCGATCGCGGATGCATTCTTTCTCGCTCTTACTGATGTTCTTGCGGCTTGCGTGATATCGCGTTCGTCGTCTAATCTTCACGTAAGAGCCCGGAGCGGGGTTCCTGGCGCTCGGACTGACGCGAAGTATTTCCGCTTCCGCTTGAGGCGCCTTGAGGAATGGAGTCGACGCACAGGTCGACGTTGCGAACGCTTAATCTAACGCGAACGACTTGGCTTTCAGTTTCGCGTCTACGTGACCAATAATGATGTCACAGATGCGCGTTTTGAAAGTTCTCTACGCCTTTCGATAGTCTAGTTTTTCGTAGTTTTCGTTCAGTAATTTTCGTGTGTAAAATAATGTTTGAATGTATTTTACCATTTTAAATTGTCATAGAAATAATAAGTTAATACATCTGAACGGAAAATACTCAGCAACTTGATGATATTGTGTGTTTTTGTATTAAATTTGAATGTATTAGGTGAAGTAGGTCCACTATGTGTATAATTGTAATTGACAAGCCAATGACAGCCTTTATGCTTGAGCTTGTTGACAATTTATTATATCGTTTTATTTAATTACATGACAAAGCTATTTTACAATGTACAGTAATCAGTGACTACTTTGACTAAAAAATTGATTAACATACAGTGAAAAATAATGGTATTTTAATTATGTGTTAAAGATATATTAATAAAGGGATAGTTAAAGATATATTTTGAATAAAATTAGAAAAGACAAAAACCAGATTTTTTAGACAGCAGTTGCATGATTGCAGACAAGAAACTTTTCACTCGCATGCAAATGATTTTGCTGCGTGACATTTCTGCGGATCTGACGAACCACGTGACAGACCACGTGATTTGATGGACATGCGTCGATATAACCGTGATCCATACCTGATCATTTGCGAGAGAGAGAGAGAGAGAGAGAGAGAAAGAGAGAGAGAGAAAGAAG
>JAQIXG010002077.1:0-18922 GCA_034700105.1 Oconnorella tubifera | reverse complement strand
TATTATTGCTATACAGCAATATTCAATAGTTTCAAAAACTTCCGTCTTACTAATTTCTCATTTACCCAGAAAAATTGAAGCACCGCAATGCACGAATAATCCTTTATTATTGATATGTATGACTTATACTTACATAAGTCATACATATCAATTTTCTTGAAATTCTTATATTTTATATAATATATTAATGTGCTGGTCAAAATGCAGTGTCATTATGCAGTGCACTGTTTCTCCCCTTTTTATTATGCCTCTCTTCCTGATGTTTATTGCGAGTGATGGATGCCATGAGAAGGCACATAAATGTGTCTCATGATAGCATGTATCATGACATCATGAAATTTATTTAACAGAAAAATATAACATTTGTATCACTCTCTCTCATCTAACTTTCATCAAACTTTTGATTAAAGGGTGCAGGGAAATGATTCCAATGAGATGGGAGGATATAGTAGAATTGGGAAACTATGAGAATAAAATAGGAAATATATTATAAATATTATAATATAATCTACAATATAATATTATAATTTACAATACAATAAAAGATAAATTGTAAATCATATGAAACACAAATATTAGGCAATACTTACATAAGCCTTTACATTAGTTAGACTTTTTTGACAAGTATTGTATTGGATGGAGCATTGAGTTATATGTGTAACTGATCCGATTGCAAATAATCGTCTACAATATTCAAACATAATCTTATGCGCCTTTGTATGTTATGAATCTCTATACTGTAGACAGATAGGAAATTAGCAAGATTTGGAAAGAGAGATTTCCATTTTTGCTAACAATAAAATGTTAATCTTTGCATTCTAAGATCGAGATATCATTTAATCGACAGCCTTTATGACTTACGTAAGCCTTTACATAAGTCATACAGTTCTAAGCCTTTATAAGCCTCTACATAAGTCATATTACATTTATAAGCCTTTCCATAAGTCATGTCACATTTATAAGCCTTTACATAAGTCATGTCACATTTATAAATCTTTATATATATAAGTCATACATAAGTCATACATAAGACTTGTATAGGTCATACATAAGTCATACATACGACTTCTGTAAGGGATACATAAGTCATACGTACAACTTGCATAAGTCATACATAAGAATTGCATATGTCATACATAAGACTTACATAAGTCATACATAAGTCATACATGGGTCATACAAAAGACTTACATAAGTCATACATAAATTATGCATAAGTTATACATAAGCTTAAGTCTTTTGGACTTTTTGTTCATAACTTCTTTTATTAACTCAACGATATCCTGTACAACAATTACAATTATTACAAATCAATAAGTTGACCATTGGGTACATGATAAATGAGCTGAAAACTTTGATCAGGTGTTCCGAATTATCGATTTCTATCTGCCAATACATATTTCATTTGAGTTGTATTACGTTCATGGATTGCCAAGTGGCCTTTAATGTAACATTTAATCATTAAGTGATTGGTATTGATTGAATGTAGATTGCGTTGACATGCGCGCTTAATTGACAAGTCGTCAATTATTTCCTGCGCAATAAACAATAAACATCTGGAGGTTATTGAAGGCTACGGAGTAGGATGAGGATTGGAGTAATTTGTTGAGTAAGAAAATTGACAACACGTGGCATTTCTTACATAAGTTTAGTGTATATTGAAGGTCTTTACATGTACTTGGGTCATAGAATATGGTCTCACTCTTGCCATATAAAAAATTATGTTATTGTATTATTATTATTTGTTTTGTATTTTGTTTACTATATGAAACAAATACATGTTGCTGTATTTCCTATTTATTGTATCTAGACACAGAGGCAACAGTTCGATTACAATGCAAACAATGAACTTTTATATTGTAAATTTAAGCATTAACGTTCTGCAGCCTTTAGTAAGATGTTTAAATTTACAGCTACATCTGGAAACATTGTTTCTATAATCTAGTAATCCAGATGTTAAACTTATATTCTTTTTCTGTTAAACTTTGACATTTCATTTAAACGGGGTTTCTATTTTAATGACATTTTCTTCATTTACTGAACTCAATATTACTATTTAATTGCTTTGTGTTGCTGAATTTAACGTAATGGCACATTACAAATGTATAGTAAACTATAAAGAAATGTTGCTTGGATTACAAAAAAATTTAACTTTTATCTTTTTGAACAATAGGTAAAAATAATGAATACTGATTTCTGTCGGGGATTGATAGCCGATGATCTTTTTGCACACCTGGTCTTGTTGTCTTTGCTTAGGCGTGTTAATATTCTACATTGATTCAAATTGTACAATTACATTATAGAATGAGGATTTTCTCTTTCACTTTATAGCTGTTTTTGTCTTATTTGTTATTAACAATGGTATGTTGTGTTTCTATAAGTTCTGATTGCTATCCGGTTTCTTGTTTCTGTAAGTTGAATCCAGGTTTAATTTTATTATTATCAACTCTGTATTTCACATAGTTTTGATGTTATTTCTAGGTTTGATCTATATATTTGTTTACATTATTTTTACTTTTGGTCTGTCTGTGTATTTATCTATCCAGTTGTCTCTTTCTTTTTGCCACTCTTTGTATCTCTCTCTCTCTTTCTTCTTGCTCTTGTGTTCAGATTTTTTCTTGTTAGCAGCTTTTCTTCTCATTGCTCTCTTTGTTGTTAGTGCTCTATAGATGGTTCTTTTTCTTAGGCAGTTATCAGTATAGATGTGTTTGTTTCTCAGGCAAATAAAAACAATGCCTTGGGCTTTTAGTTGCTTCTGGTTTGAATATAATATGTTATTGACATTTGCTTCACTACAGCAAACTGTTCAATCGATTAATCTGTCAGTATTATGCTGTGTATCAAGTTTAAACTGTATGGTTTATGAAAGTAACAGTATATATTTGATTGACTGATTCGTTTGAGAGACAATTTTTTGAAAACGTAATATATATATATATATTAAGTGGAAACGTGTATCTTAAATGCTAATAATATATTTATTATTTGGTATTTGGAGTAATTATTATATACTCAGCCAATTTTGGACTATAACTTATACCCACCAACTGGTCATATCTAGTCAAATTACCCGGACAATAAGTTCAATAACTAACAGTGTGATGTCTGGGTGTCTGGGTACTCGAATCACTACTTGTCGATCTATCAATAACGTTTATTTCTGCCACTGTTTTGGGAAATTTGAAATATAGTCCGGATGCATTCTCTCAGTCTGTGAATTGGGCTTAGCTTTATATATTGCCAAGTACTGATAACACTAATAAAGTTACCATCAGTGGCTTTATAATTATGTTGTATCGTATGATTTCATTGTTTTAATGAAGCCATGCTAATTTCCTGTATTGCGTTGTCTGATGTAGCATCTCTATGATTTATAGATGTATTGGAAAATAGAAACAGGATACAGTTAATTTTACTTATGGCATTAATGATTTTTTCAGTTTGAATTATGGCTTTATTATATTATGGGCTAACTTTCTCTCAGTATATTTATAAAAACAATAAATAAAAGAGTAAGCAATGTGCTTCTCAATTACACAAATGTGAATTTATTCACTTTACAGAGAGAGCTATATATATGTACAATATTTCATAATGTTTATATATTTAGTAATATGTAAATATATATTGATGATCAGCTAATATAAAAACGCTATTTCTTAAAGTTTTTATAGCTGATCATAAAATGTATCATCAAATGTAGTTTAATTTATTTTCAGGTAACTTAATTCTGTTTATACCAACTGGATTACCATTGTGGCAGTTCATATGAAGATTAATAAATTAAATATTCCGGCTTTGATTAAATTTACATTCCTCAGGGATAATCCATATTTTCAATACATTTTGCGACATTTTAGCGGCCGATAAGTGTGTATCATAGCAAAATAACATCTAAACAACCTATTAGACAAATTCTATCATTACCAATTGGCATATATCCTTTTTATGACAAATAGTTAATTTTCAGTCGTATGCATTCAACATGTTTCGTCGACGTAAGTCCGTATTAATAAAGCTTCTCATTGGTTTTGGCCTTGCGTGGATGTTTGTAATGTTAGCCGTAGGGTTTTTCAACACTGTTGATATTGCGTCTGACTCTCGGCCTCCTCGCAATGAAAACTGGGGCAATAATAACAACGCTGCAGCTGGGGGATCATTCGATAAAGTCCCAGTTTTAGAAAGACCTGATTTCGATCGATTACGCTTCCAGGACGCTATGAAACGTGGCGCAGAGGAAGAGGCGAGGAAGGAAAGGATTGCGTTTGATGAGATTAAGAGAAGAGAAGAAGAGCGGATGATCAGGGCAAGGGATAGGGTTGTGCCGCCTTTTAGGGATGCCATAGTGCAGGCTACTTCGCTGCGGGGGAAAGCAAAGGACGCGGTAAATACTAGGGATGAGAAACATCCGTTAGATGAGAATACAAAGAAGTTGATTGAACAGGGATTGATTGTGCCAAAGTGGAATGTGGAGAAGGAACCTCTTTCTAATCCGGTTAATAACATGACGGGTCAGTTTCTTCTTTGTAGGAAATTTAGATTTTTGATAATTGGAAGTGTGGCAATGTGAAGATTATTGTTATTTGGGATTGGATTGATTTTTTGGTTTGTTTTTTATTTTGTTTTAGCTGTGTCATGAAGTTGGGTATTTATAGTAGATAGCATTGTATTCTTGTTCTGTTGATTCACTAGATCTATTGTTCTTAATAAACCAAAACCTGTGTAAAATCATAGAAATTCATAACATAACTCGGATTAAACTTAATCATTTAATAAAATAAATTCTAATGTGATCAGGAGAGAATGGTCAGGGTATAACAATAATAAAGGAGAATCTTTCAGCAGAAGAGAGGAAGAAGTTTGATGATGGTTGGCAGAATAACGCTTTCAATCAATATGCAAGTGATCTCATGTCACTGCATCGATCACTGCCTGATATCAGAGATGCTGAGTACGCAATTTGCATTCTTATTTGTTTCATTAATTGGTAGTACATTAAGTACTGTTCATAGTAACATGGTGTGTTTATAATTGATATAACAAATAACTGACTTTTTTTAATGCACCAAACTGCATAATGTTGGCACAGTATATTGTTTTCTTCAGTTTAACTGTTATTAATTATATGTGTGTTGAATTGCTCTAAAATTAAAATTGAATTGCCATTGAATTAAATAACAATAAATAAAAAAGTAATTTTTCATTGTATTGCCTGTGTGACTAATAGTAACAACACAGATTTAACGTTCAATTCACAGATGTAAGCCTTTAAAGTACAGAGATGAGTTACCGGATGCCAGTGTCATCATTATATTTCACAACGAGGCAAGAACTGTACTTTTACGAACAGTTCACAGTGTACTAGATCGGTCACCCCCTCATCTACTTAAAGAAGTCATTCTTGTGGATGATTTCTCTAACTTTGGTTTGTCTTTATAGTATGCTCTGATAATAAAATTAAGATTTTTGCTTAATGTTTGTAATTTATCGTTTCAAAGGTTCCAAGACAACTCGTCTAAAGACTTTTGGTCTACGACACTAAATCTACCGACATTTGGTCTTCTGGCATTTTTCTATGCCAACTGTAACCCTTTCAATAATCTTAACATTAGCCATTACCCTAACGCAAGCCATAACTATAACTCTATCTCTAAATCTAGCCCTAAACCCAGCTTTTAAGATTAACCCTAAGGTTGCAGTAGACCAAATGTTGGTAGTCCTTGTGTAATAGACCAAAAGTCTGTAGACGAATTGTTGTGACATCGTTTTAAAGATAATGTTTGAATGAGATCAATTATAATTCCGTGTCGCTGACAAAACTTGCCTGTCAAAACGATCCTGACAAATTGACCTCGACACTTAATATTTAGGGTTAGGATTGGGGTTTGGATACGGGTTAGGGTTAGCATTGGAGTTAAGGTCAGTGCTATAGTAGGGTTATGTTTAGGGAGGGTTAGGGATAGTAAATGAATTGACTTGGTTGTTTTATCTGGGTCAATGTATCCAGGGTTGTTTTATCTGGAGTCAATGTATTCGGGGTCGTTTTATCTAGTTAATGTATTTGGGGTCATTTTATCTGGTTAATGTATTCGGGGTCATTTTATCTAGTTAATGTATTTGGGGTCATTTTATCTCGTTAATGTATTTGGGGTCGTTTTATCTAGTTAATGTATTTGGGGTCATTTTATCTGGTTAATGTATTCGGGGTCGTTTTTTTCTAGTTAATGTATTTGGGATCATTTTATCTGGTTAATGTTTTTGGGGTTGTTTTATCTGGTTAATGTATTTGGGGTTGTTTTATCTGGTTAATGTATTTGGGGTTGTTTTATCTGGTTAATGTTTTTGGGGTTGTTTTATCTGGTTAATGTATTTGGGGTTGTTTTATCTGGTTAATGTATTCGTAGTCGCTTTGTCTGGTTAATATATTCGGGGTAGCTTTGTCTGGTTAATGTATTCGGGGTCATTTTGTCAGAGTACCGCACCACTGATATAATTTAGGAAAATAAAGAATGTGTATTGATCGGGAATATAAATTGAAAAATAAATTATTCTAATAATAACAAATTATTATATAAGTAATTAAACAGACGACTGATCATTACATAAATCATTGAGCGACAAATAAATCATTGTGTCATTGATTATTGTTCATTGTTTAATATATAGTTCATTGCATCATTGAATAAATGAGCTATAAATCAGAATAAATAAAACTAATTAGCAATAATACTGAGAAAAAAAACTAAATACAATATAATGCAAAACTAATAAATAATAAATAATTTATTTGACTTTTAACTAATGAATTAATGTAACTCATTAATTTTTAGTTAAAAATAAATTTTTAATAAATTATTACAAAATTGTATAAAGTTACTGTGATACAATGCAATACAATACAATGAGCACTACAATACAATACATATGTAATACAGTAAGCTACAATACAATCATTGCCCATATTCCTTTAAATAAATGCAAAAAGAAATTCAAAAAGAAGTCATAAATGAAAACATTTCAAATATTCCAGTATTGCTCATATTCAACCTTTATTAAATATGAACTAGTTTGCCCCTGTAGAGCACTTACAGCAGCCCTTGGAGAACTACGTTAAGCCCCTGGGTAAGGTTAGGGTTGTGAGGGGTAAGAAGAGAGAGGGTCTGATACGTGCTCGCCTGCTGGGCGCATCAGTTGCCACTGCAGGGGTGCTGATCTTTCTCGACTCTCATTGCGAGTGTACCATTGGTCAGTCAATGCGTCTTTTCATTTACATTAATTTGTGTGTAATTATTTCATTATATGCACTTATTTTTGTCACATTCACAACTATGGTTATGCATGACATTTAATTAAATGTTATTGTTGTTTATTTATTTACTTTGATTTTATATATATATTTTCATTGTCTACTACTTGATTGGGGAATTAAAATATATATATACATTAATTCCTATTTATTTTATATTTCTTTGGATTTAATTTAGAGTAAAGTTTAATATATGGCATATTTTTTGTTTGAAAGTTTCTCTTAATCTCTTAGCATAAAGATTAATAGCTTAAGAGCTTAGTATTTAAATCATTTTGAAGCTTAATAGCTTTAAGCTTAATTCTTTAATAGCTTCATGCTTTAAGCTTAATAACTTCAAGCTTAATACGCTTTATACTGTAATGGCTTAATAGCTTTATAGCTTAACAACTCTAATTGTAATCTTGTATCAGGTTGGTTGGAGCCTTTGTTAGATCGTATTGCAGAGAACAAGTCCAACGTAGTGACGCCCATTATAGACGTGTTAGCTGACGATACATTGCGCTACCAGTACAGTAGCGCTAAGTCAACCAGCGTTGGGGGATTTGATTGGAACCTACAGTTTAACTGGCACGTCATTCCAGAGAGAGAAAAACAGAGACATAAGAGTCCCGTTGAACCTGTCTGGTGGGTTAAAGTGATTCTGTTTGTTTTTAGTTTTCTTTGTTGCTTTTGTTTATTCTTTATTTTTAGTTTACCAGTCTTTCTTTCCAGTTTTATTTATTTTCTTCTTTTATTACTCTTTCTTTCGATTTTTTTCATTACTTTTTTAACATTTATTCTTATTAGTTTTTTATCATTCTTTTGTTTCAGTTTTTTATGTTTTCTTCTTTTTATCATTTTTTCTTTTTATTTCCTCTCTCGCTCTCTCTCTCTCTCTCTCTCTCTCTCAATTTCAAACTTTTTCTTTCATTCTCACTCTCTCTCTCTCTCCCTTTCTCTCCCTCTCTTTCTCTCTCTCAATTTCGAACTTTTTCTTTCCCACTCTCTTCTTTTCCCTTTCTCTCCATTCTTTCTTTTTTTCTTTCTTTCTTTTTTTCTTGTAGTAATCTCTTATTTTAAATTGTAGAAAGAAGTTTATATATTGTTTGCTCTGTGCTTGCTGCCCAGGAGTCCCACAATGGCCGGTGGTTTGTTTGGTATCAGTCGCGAGTACTTTGAGTATCTTGGTACTTATGATCCGGGCATGGATATCTGGGGGGGAGAAAATCTAGAACTTTCATTTAGGGTCAGTTATTTATATTATTATATGTATATATAATTATAATATAATTATAATTTAATTACATTATTTAATTGTATTATTTATTTATTTCATGATTACCTCTTTATTATTTAAATTATTTATCACAATGTATTTAGAGTTATGCGTTAACTTGTTATTTGGTTCCTACACACACAGACAGACACACAAACACACAGACATGCACACAGACACAGGCACATACAGACACGCACAGACAAACAGAGTTGATATCATAGTTGATTGTATTTAAATTAATAAGCGTATTTGTACTGATGTGACGTTAATTAACAAACAGTATTGCAGCATTTAAGCATAAGATAAGAAATGTAATCATTCATTGTGTAAAACCTTGTGGCATTATGTCTTCATTTTTTTGGGCTGATGTGACGTCAATAAATAAACTCGAATGAAGCTTAATATAACGCATATTTTATAAATATTTCACAATTGACATTTTGCATTAAATTGCAAGTTAAACTGTTGGAGTGTTTTTACAGTTTAGCAGCTTTAGGAGGGATAGCTATTAAATTTATTTATGAATAGTGGCATATTATTTATATATTAAATTTTATCACCTAACATACAAAGAGATAATTACTACTAGTTAATTAATTATTAGTCCAGCTTAGACTCCAGTAAAAGTGAAAGCTGACTATTTTGCTAACTTGCTGCACTCTTTAGTAAGACGCTTAAATTGACAGCTAAATCTGAGACGTAATCTAAATTACAGTAATCCAGTTGTGAAACTTAACTTGCTGCACCCTTTAGTAAGCCGCTTAAATTGATACTTACTTTTGTAAGTATTGATGCAACTTTTTTATATAATAAGATAATCCAGACTTAAATTCTGAGCTTAAATTTATAGCTCAGAAAAATGTAAAAAATATAATTTTTTTTTAATTCAAAATTTAAATTTTTGCTTAAATTAAGATTAAAATTATGAGCTCAATGTCAAAGCTATTGTAAGGTTACAAAAATAGTACTAATAAGAATCCAATGTATAGACTAGTTGTATAATTAAATGTACAATTAAATAGCAGTGGCAGCCTGACAGGTGCTATTTAAGTAAGTTAGTTTTAGTACGTAATAGTGTTGAAAACTTTATACGATTACATAAAATTATATATTTGCAACGTCAAGCTTTTTCAGTTGCAAAATGTATAAATAATATAATAACAAAATGATATATCATACTTATAAAAGAAAATTTTTAAATTCAGTTAAAGATTAAAACATGAATTTGTCAATGATATTAATTTTTCAGTTATTTTTATATTAGTAATCAGTTGCTTTTTTTGATTTCCGAGTCTCTTTGACTTTTGATCAAATTTGTTTTGTTTACTTTTTCATAGATAGGCTTTAGAGTATCCTTTAAATTGTCAAATCTTGTCAAATTGGAAATTGGACATTTGTGGTGGATTAAATCTGCTGTGTTGTGGCAGCTTCTGCATTTCTCAAACCAATGACACATTTACTTTTTGATATATCATTTGTAAACAGTTTTAACTTTATGTAAATCCTTATGTATACTCAGTTGTACATCACATATTTTTATATATCAGGCAGGTTCTTTGTATATGTTATTATAAAACTATTTATAATTATTTCTTAACTAAAATTCAAAATATTGAATTTCTTCATTTTATGTTATATGATAAAATAATTGAGTTGTGTAGTTAAGCCATTGATTTACTAGCAAGCAATGTATACATTGTATTATGTCAGATATTTATCACAATAATCTAATATTACTCTCGTTTGTATATCAGTTCTCGGTTCCTCATTATGGAACATTACATCCTTATCCCAAATACTGCATTTCCAAATTTTTGTTCTTATCAAGTCTAGTAACGTTAAAAAGAAATAAATGGTTCCCTGACAAAATAACCTCGAATTACCATTAACCTGACAAAACGGCCAATTCATTTAATAACTCTAGCCCTAACTAATGAATCCAAACCCCAGCAGTTACTTTTGTTCTACAATAACTGTAAACCTTTCAATAATCCTAACATTAGCCATTACCCTAACCCTAGCCATAACTCTAACCATAAAACCTAGTCCTTAAATTCAGCTTTTAAGACTAATGTTGCAGTAGGCCAAACGTTGGTAGACCTTGTGTAATAGACCAAAAGTCTGTATATACCGTTATAAAGATAATGTTTGATTGAGATAAATTCTTATTCTGTGTCATTATTTGTCCGTCAAAACGGCCAAAACTTTAATTTTAACCCTAATTTGAATCCTAGCCCCAATCCTAATCCTAAGAATTTATAGTAATTTCTGTTTTGATGAGTAACGGAAATAACTAATTCTACTCTCTTCTAAATCAATTCTTGGTTCCTTATTATACAACATTATACATCCTTATCCCAAATACCTCATTGCTGAATTCTTATTTATCAAGTCTAGTAGCATTAAAAGGATTCAAGTAATACTCCCCTGCGACCTACTCTCCCATTAGGTTTGGATGTGTGGAGGTACATTGGAGCAAGTCCTCTGCTCACACGTCGGTCACATTTTCCGTAAACGCTCGCCCTATGCCTGGCGCACCGGGCAAAATATCGTAAAAAAGAATTCAGTACGCGTCGCAGAGGTTTGGCTTGACGAATTTAAGAACTACTACTACGAGAGATTTAACTTTGACCTGGTAAGATGATCGCAAAAGAGGCGCTTTCTAGATTGCAACCCAATTGTGGCTGTGACTTTGGGGATGAGCTTGGGTTGTGTGTTTCATTACTAACAGTACTAAATCGTTTCATGCTTGAGTTTATTTCCCAGGGTTAACTCGAGTTTGAGTTATAGAGTATGGTCTTTTATAGCGCTTTATTATTTTATAGAATTACGTTTGGTTTTTGTTTTGGTTGAAATACTTTTGAATGAAATTTATTTTCGATTGTTTTTGGCTGGAGTCGTTTTAAATTGTATTAGTAGTGAATTTTTTTCTCATCAATTATTTCATTTTATTAGAATCTAAACTTAAAATAAATATACTATATTGAATTGCATTATTTTAAAAATATTGTAAAGAAGTATCTTTAGAATTGTTGGTTTAGTTAGATAATTATTTAAACTCGGCACAGCTTACAATCTTTCATACAAATTTTGTATATTTGAATTTTGATTTCTTCATGTCAAATAATTTTACCGGTATTTATTATAGTTTATAAACGCAACATACAGAAGATATACATGGGATAAAAGAGAATAAAAGCAGTTTAAACAAGTATTGTTAATAAAATTCTGTTGATAGAATTTAAAAAGTAAAAGTGTCTTTGGAAACTTTATTTATGTTAGTTAGTAGAAAAGGAACAATATATTTAATATTACATATTTTCTGCCATTTTGATGCGCTATGCACTAGATTTGGCAGTGTGGTGGGATCTTGGAGCAAGGCCTGTGTTCCCATATAGGACACATATTCCGTAAGCGCTTTCCTTATGCCTTCAAGTCTGATGCAGGCACTTGTGGCAGAACAGAGCGAGATTAGCTGAGTTGTGTATGGATGAATACAAGAATAATTACTCTAGTCAGGTTAAGTTTATGCCGGTAAGAAGGCTGCAGAAAAGATGGTCATCGGTAATGTGATGCTGCTTCAACCATGAATGAGTTTGCTGTTTCTTTTAATTGTCTTTCCATTGCGGAATAGTAATTTAGTTTTGGAGTAACAAAACTCCAAAACTAAAATAAAACAAACGGCTAATTTGGACATTGTTTTGTTTTTGGCATGTTTTAATAGGATTAAAATAGGTTAATAGGATTTAATAGGATTTTAGTAGGATTTAATAGTGGTTTGGTAGTTTCTAGTTATCTTGAAACATGTAGAGAGTGTTAATTAAGATGTTGTGTCCTAAATAACTGAAGATCTTTCACGTAAAAGTTATTTCTTACAATTACCATTTATTGTTATGCTTTTGTAATTTCTACTCTTGTATGCATCTGTTTAGCAACATTACAAAATTCTTTTGCTTTAGTGTCTGACGAGTGAATTTTGAACATTTTCTTACATCGCGAATACAAAATGTTAATAAAAACGTATAAACATAGAGTTGTTAAATTTCACTGCATTTACATCGTAACAGAGTTTATTTTATTTTTGTATATTACTCTGATAAAAACATAATATTTAATTTTAAGGTACCGATAAAATTAAATTAAAAATTTAAGGTATTGCTAGTTTTGAATGGCATGTGCTATTCTTAATTTTTTTTATTATGCTGTAATTTTGTCATTGAAACTTTCTCATCCTTGTTTTACAATGGCTTGCAAAGTTATACTGTATTTTACATTCATTTTATGAATCTTGTAATTCTTCTTTTTTTATAGTTCAATTTTGGTTCTTTATATGATTCTTTATAATGCTTCTTAATTTTTAAATTCTCTTGATATCTATAACAATTTAATTAGTGATTCTGAGAATTTTTTGAGGTTTAATGAATAATAGCATCATAGGAGATGGATACAGTACCATTTAACAGAAATGTAATTTGACTTACCAATTATACAATGGTATATTCATAGTATATTTTCTAATATATTATTATACTGTAGTGAATATACTAGTATTTCATTTTATACTAATATACTAGAATTAATAATTTCATTATAACCCGTGTGCCAATTTTTTCTTTATTACATGATCGTTATGTTCCACTTATATAATTGTAAATTATTAATACAGTGTAATGATGTATCTCGTGTTATTATGGGTCTGTTTATATATTATGCAGTCAGGTAACATTTCTTTTAGTAGTGTTCAAATGTAATTATTGGAACTTTTCTCTAGTTTGAGTCGGTCTATTTGCTATTTTCTAATTTGTTTATCCAATTATTGTAATATTCATTTCCTATATGCCGCTATCATATGTGTATGTCAATAACTAATATTTATGTACTATAAGCCTCTATCATTTATTTATTCAAATATCCTAATAATGCGTGTAAAAAGTAATAAAAAGTCAATATACTGAATTGCGCTCATCCAGATCTGGATGTGCGGGGGCACTTTAGAGGTCGTGCTCTGCTCACACGTGGGACATATTTTCCGTAAACGGTCACCGTACAAGTGGGTGACCGGGGTGAATGTCGTCAAGAAGAATTCCATCAGACTTGCTGAGGTTTGGATGGACCAGTACTCTGAGTATTACTATCAAAGATTCAATAATGATCTGGTAAGTTGTGACTTGAAACAACGTGAGTGTTGTCCGACTGTAGGCATTCAGTGTTTACGAATGATATTTTTGGAATATAAGAAGAAATTCTAGTTCAATACCAAAGTTTTATTAAAGAGAACTTTGGGTATTGAATCAGAATTAGATTTTGAATCACAATAACAATTTTTATAATTTCGAATATAAAATTTAGTAATTTAGTAGGTTTTGTAATTTAAAAAGTACAATTTGATAATTAGAATATTTATAATATATTTTCCAATTTTCATTACATTGTAACTCATTATTGTATTACATTTTTCTATGTTAATCCAAATTTGAAATTTAGTCCTTAAAATTAACAAGTTGCAGTTTTTGCATTAGTAATAACTTAAAAACTACAATTTGATAATTCTAAGGAATAATTATAAAAATTGAATTAACAGTGGACAATGTAATAAGAAAGAATTGCAATGTAATAAAAATCTGACCATTAATTGACCAGGGACAATCTGATATTTGTTTAATGTGGCGTTTAAATGGAATTAGTTTTATTCTTATTTCTTAAGAAAGTTGTTTACAATATTCAAATGCGTTTATTTACAATATCTAGTTATTACCTGGTAATATAACATTTATAGGTGGAGAGAGAGAAACCTATGTCATTGCTTTCATGTCTTTGTGCTGAAGCTTCACTTTATAAATGCATTATTTTGCATGTTAAACTTCGTTACATTTTATTAGATCTTCTGATTTATTTTGGCTTTGGGATTGCTTTTTGCATTTTAACACCGCGTGTTAGCACTTAGATGCATAACTTAGCGGTCTTTTTGGCCTGGTTAATTAATTTTCATCAGTTAATTTCAATTTCAAATTAACATTATTTCTTGTAAATAATGTTTATTTGATTAATATTATTTACAAGAAATTATTACGTCTATGACACCGTCCCTCGACGGTTAACAGATGCTAAACTCTTATTTATTTATTTTATTGCAGTTCTATTTTAATTTTACAATTATAATTAGGTGTTCTGTAAAGTATGTTTGTATTTTCCTGTATTTGGAATTGAAATTGGTTTAGTAATTCCCATAGGAAATTGATTGACTGTTATGTTGGTTGTTAAGCATTCATATATTACTTGGTACCGTGTAAAACACGCATCATTAAATAGGTTCTAATTGACTGATCTAGCTGAGTTGAATGGCTGAATCAACTGAAACGATTGTAATTCTGAGTTGAACTCGGATCACACAGACATGAAGATTAATGTTATATTACCATCTTCCTCTTAGAAGTTATAATACTCTATTAATTATGATTTTGTATTGTACTCTATAGTTAGGCATATTATGAACAGCTGTTGTAAAATATTTATTTAGGTTTCTACTTGAAAGACTTACAATTAAAGTAGCTATCGTATTGCTTAGTTTTTTTTGTTAATACCTTGGATATATTATATAAATCAATAATAATTAAATATATAAGTTAGTTTTGTATGAAAATTTAAATAACTTTTATTTGAATATGAAATTGAGTAATATATACAATACTTGTAATCTTTATATTATCTACTATTGCGCTTTAATAAATTTAGATTGAAAATAACTAGCGTAAAGAAACATATAATATCGCAATTGAAACGGTTTTGTACACGTCTCACATAGGGCGACTATGGAGACGTGACTTCGCGTAAAGAATTACGTAAGAAACTCAACTGTAAATCGTTTGACTGGTATCTAAAGAATATATTTCCTGAACTTTTCATTCCTGGTGATGCGTATGCCAGTGGGGAGGTTTGTGTACATTGCTGTTTGTTTATAATAAAATATTTTATACTGACGTATAACCGACTAACTATGTGAAATAATGCGTAAAATTCCAAAATGGAGTTTACTTTTGCCAAAACGCATTTCATAGCATAAAACACATCATAATATACATTTATTTTTTTTGTTGATTGGTTAAAAAGAAGAAAAAACTGGAATGATATTAGCTCATAGGATATAGGAGTCAAAGATTATAAATTGATGTTGTTTTTTTCTGTAAAAGTTACGTAAAAAATACAAAGAAAATTAATATCGATTCGTAATGATAGTATAATTGTAATAAATTGTAGGTTTTTTTGCCAAGTTGGTTTTCAAATTTCTTGTATTTTACTTTAATTATGATATATTTAAAACTGTAGTTCTGGGCAGTAGATGGCCTTCTTTTGCTGGCTGTGCCATTAAGCAAAAAACAAACTAAAAATAATAAATCATAAATGAAAGAGCCCTATGACTTTTGAGATAATGAGCTTAATTAATATATTTGATTAAGCTTATTTAAGCCAGTTGCCCTGTACACAAAGTCTACTGTTTCACACAACTTTACTTTTTTCTAAGTCACAATGTCTAATCGTATAATTGCTTACAAACTATATACGGCTGATTCAGTTGAGTAAGTAGCCTGTGCCTTTAAATTGAACCCTGATCTCTACTACAGGAGTTGTGCATGATATTTTTCAGGCACTTGTTATGCTATAATTTGTGCTATGCTGCAGATAATTTGAAAAAAAATTGACAATATTGTAATCTTAAAAACTGTATCATTTAGTTTTTAATATATTTTTCAAATATTGTGTGGCATAGCATGCATTCAAGCATGACGAGTGCCTGAGTGGTATTATTATTGAATGTGATATTAGTTTCATATCAAATTCAATAATATATCATACATAATATATTATAATACATATATATATTACATTCTTGATGTGTGTGTAATGCTGCTCTACTGCATAGGTCCGCTGCAAAGCATTAGGAACATTTAATGGACATAAAGAGCCCGCTTGTGTCGACAGTTCAGTAGATAGGAATTCTCATAATAAAGCTGTCAAGTTATGGCCTTGTCACAAGCAGGGAGGCAATCAGGTCTGTTCTATTATTGTATTTCAAGTTCCGTTATTTTATTTCAAGTTATATACATCAGATTATGTTTACTAGACTGGAAATGAGGTTTAAATTATTGGATTACCGCGCGGAATCATGATGACTTCGTTGAGCTTGAGGTTACAATTACTGCAGCTTACTTTAAAAAGATTTTAATTTTCTTCTCGAGTGATTAAGAAGAAGAACAAACTGGAATGATATTAGGATGTAGGAGTTAAAGGTTATAATTTGTTAATGTTTTTCTGTAAAAGTAAAAAACAAGTTTTTACTGATAAATACTTTTTTATTTTGCATCGTATGACTGCGCTAGCAACTGATTTGACATATGATATAAACTGGAAGTAAAATGTTGCATCATTGATTCATTTCGTTCATTTTATATATGTCAAAATTCTACAGGAACAAATAGCATATCTAGTATTTTATTTAAAAATTAAAGCAGAACATGTTTTAATTATCAAAATTAAAGATTTAAAGTTGTTATATCTAAGTAAGAGTAAAAATTGTTGCATTGTGTGCCGAGTAGCATTGGTTGTTGAGCACCAGTGGTGAGATCAGAAGAGATGAAGGTTGTATAGACTTTGCAGGAGACTTTGTGATGATCTATCCTTGTCATGGAGCAAAGGGTAACCAAGAGTGGATTTATAACATGGTAGGCTCTCCTTATCATGCTCTTTTTCTCTTCATCTATATGCTTATCTGCCTCTCTATCTTAGTTGTACACCTATCTATCTACCTTCCTATTTATCTATATATCTAAGTATCCATCAACTACCTAACTATCTATCTATGTACCTATATATCTATCAGCTACGTATACATCTAAATATCTGTCATCTATCTATTTATCTAATTATCTATTTTTCTATCTGTTTATCTCTATATCTATTTATTTATCTATATACCTATCTACTTATCAACCCACCTACCTATCTGTCCACCTAGATATATAACATTAAGACTTAAAAGTATATTAAACATTAAGTCTTTTATTTTAAAGTCAAACTACTTATTCTAATTGAACGCATGTATATATATATGTTTCAGGACAACACACTGAGACACATAAACACAAATCGTTGCCTGACACTTTCTGATGACGGTACAAAGTTAGTGATGGAGCCTTGCACTGGTATCGATCGCCAGATCTGGCAGTGGCAACGCAAGTCCCCCTCCACTCCAGGTACCACACCCCAGCCTGCGAGGTAACATCACAGTGTGGTGCTCAGAGGGATTGTGTATGTTGTTATAAGTGGTAACTCGCCTTTATTGTAAGCGTTACAGTGTGTGCAGGGATCTGGTATTTCGCGTTTGATATATGCGATGTTTTATACTTGTATATTTGATATAAATGCGATATTGATTTAAATAATGATTGATATAATTGCGAGTATATATTGTAAGTTGTATATTTATGATTATGTTTAAAGTTATTCAACATGATAACAACAACATGTCTGAAGAAATTGTGCACATCATTAATATTGGAACTTTGCCAAAAGGTTGTTTGTAACCAGTTATTTTATATGCAATTAAAGTTATCACATTTCAGTTTTGCTCAAATCATGCAGTTTTATAGATATCCTTTGCCGTCAAATATTAAAAGAAAAGTAATATCTCAAATGTATGTGAAATGGTGAATAAAAATAAAAGAATAAAAATTTCAAATGTGAAATGGTGAATAAAATGTTTATTGTTATTAAATTGAAAACTAGCCTGATTTTCATACAAATGTCTTTTCTTGCATTGTTTTTCTCTATGATAATTAGATAAAATGTTAAATGATATTGCCAAATATTTCTGCATAAATTTTTAATAATTATAGCCTACTGATTGCTGGTATAATTTTGGTTAATAACTGATTGATGATGATGATGATGATGATGATGATGATGATGATGATAATGATGATAATGATGATAATGATGATAATGATGATAATGATTTCTTGCAATGTCATTTAATATCCCCTCAAGAACTAAGGAAAATTCACACTTTATGCGTGCTTGTCCCATCATACAATGCAATAAGAAATGCTCATTTTGGTGTCATGTGTTGACTTTCAGTTAGTTTCCTCACTATTTGTTTACAACAGATACTCTCTAGCCTAGATTATTACTTGCAGTCGTATTAATAATATCTTGCAATAAATCAATGACATTAAAGCCAATATCATATTTGAGTAGGCCTAATATTTGGGTTCGGCACAAATATAAATTTAATATATATGAAAAATACATTTTTGGTTAATCAGTGTTGTTGCATTTTTGTTTATCTTGTAAAATCGCTT